>CAJVPT010004029.1:0-14158 GCA_910592055.1 Acaulospora colombiana
AATATACTATAATGAGTTAGTCACTTTGTGAAAGTCTGTAAAATATTTAGGTATTTCTCAATATCTCAATAAAGACACATTGCAGCATGATTGCAGGTTAAAAAAAAAAATATATATTATAGTTAAATATTTCTAACCAAATTTAACCAACTTATATAAATAATAATATTCTTTAGATTTTATTTTAAAATAAAGATGGGTTTTTAAAAAAGAAGACAAGAATAAAAATTAAATATTTTTTATTGGAAAACTTTAAAATTTTTAAATTAATAATTTTATAAAAATTGTTTATAATAATTTTTTATTATTTAAATTATTAAATTATAATATTTCTAGATATTGTTTCTATTAAAGTAAAAAACTATAAATTTTTTTCTTCAAAAAGAAATATAAGTGATTTGCAAAATTCATATACTAAATACTTTAAGAACTTATTATTATTTTAAGGATAATACTTTTCTTTATAATAGATTTTGAATAAAGATTTTTTTAATTCACAATATTATTATTAATAAATTGTTATTATTATATATCTTTATCAAATTACTAAAATATAAAAAACTATAAAGAGATCTGTGAGTCTATAGCACAGTGATAGTACTCTCAGGTTGCAATCACAAGGTCCAGAGTTTAATATTACACAAGGGCCATGTGAGAAAAATAACTAGGTTATACAAAGATGGGACTTCTGGTCTCCCTATTGATCATTGGACTGAAAAAGAATCTATTGTGAGAATTGCATAAAGAAAAATCTCTGGTTTGATTACATAAATTATGCTCAACCTAATTCTTCTGAACTGGACAGAAAATAAACTCCAGGATCTTGTTTTTAGGATTACTATAATTGTTTGAACACATTACTAACTCTAAACTGTACTAGCAGACTCTATGATTCTACTTCTAGGACTACAGAAATCATTTGAAAATTCTCTACCCCAAACTGTACCAGCAGATTCTGGAACTTGATCATTCTAACTTGAAATATTCCAATTTAATACTTGCTTAAATGAAGGACCTATTGAACAGGACTTGTCTGTGATATTACAGGTAATGACAAAGAGGATAGAAATTTCTTTTGAGGTTCAAATATAAAGTATCAAGGTATCTAGGTAGTTAAACAACCATTAAGGATTTGATACTAGTATATAAGTTAATATAACAGTATAGTCTATTATTAATAGAATTAGCTAACTATACCAACATTGCTATTGATGACTATTATTAACCATCTGACCTCTAGACAGGCATACACTCTCATATGAGGATTTTCAAGCAAATCTGCCTAGGACAAGCTGTGATAAGTTATTATTAATTTGTATGTATATGTATGAGATAAATAATGTCATGTTTAAAATTTAATTATCAATAAATAGCCTGTATCTAATACCAGTTATGATTTAAAATTAAAAAATAAAATAAAATAAAATAAAAAACTATAAAGAAAATAGATAAAAAAAAACTATTAATAATTAAACTCAAACTTTTGAAAGCTACTGTATTTATTTAAGTAATATGTACATAATATAATAAATTTTTTTATTGATTTTTTGATTATATATAAAAAAATATTTATAGGAAGTTTATATTTTATACTAATAAAGTTTTATTACAGTACTTTTTTAAACAACTTAAAAGATAACTTCAAAAATTTCTTTTACTTTTTTTTTGTTTATATTTTTTTTAACTAAAAACTTCAAGTAATTAAAAAAAGATAAAAATAATTTTTCTATCTATTAAAAAAAAGTTTCAAAAAAAAAAAAAAATCAATAGTAAAATATTGAAAATTTATTTTCTAAAGTAAAAGTATATATAGAGATTTTGTACAATAAGAAAATAAATAAACAAAAATCTAAACCTTGTATATTTTTCTATTTACTATTTCTACTTTCTTATAATTATTTATTTTTTAAACTTTTTAATGAATTCTAACTATTAAAATTTAATCTTGAATTTTGGGTTAATACAAATATACTGTATATAGTTTTTGTTAAAGATAATTGATCAATATAAAACATATTGGTAATAAAATATAAACAAGTTTCTACTAAATACAAAATATACTTCAATAATATTATTAATAATAGAAAGAGTTAATTAATATCTTATTTTTATTATGCTTTTTCAATTATATTAATTTATATATTAAGTTCTATAAAACTAATAAAATATAAATGATAAGTTTTTAGAAAAACTTTTTTGTTGATTCTCTGACCATATACAAAAAAGATGTTTGCAAGAAGTTTTATACTTCCTTGCTAATAAAGTCTTTATACTTTTATTAAAACAACTTGAAGCTTGTCTTCACTTATCTCTCCTACCCTCCTTTACTTGTTTATAAACTCCTTTGAATAAAAACTTGAGTCTCTAGTGACCTGAAAAGACTCAAGTATATACTTCCTCTACTAAGAACAAGAAGGCTCTAGAAAGTAAAAGGATTAACAAGTAAAGTGTTATCCTATAGAGCTAAAAGTGATAAGAAATAAAGATTCTGTTAATAAAGGAAAGTTTATTATTCACCTTCTTATATATTGTCTTATACCCTCTTAAAATACTTACTATTTTTCATGGTTTTCTTGAGAGATTTTACCTATTTCAGTTTGACCCTGAATTTCTGATAGTATAATATCATCCAGTATTTGATTGATTAATATAAAACACATTAGAAGCTAAATATAAACAAGCTCCTTTTAATCACCTTATGTGTTCTGATAATGTCATTGGTAATTGAAAAAGTTGATTGGTACCTTATGTTTACTCTACTTTTTTAATTGGATTAATCTATAGATCAAGTTTTATAAAGTTAATAAGATACAAGCAACAAGTTTCCAGATGATAAAAAAGCTACTATTTGTTCAAGCTAAGATCTTTCTCTCCTATTATTCCAGTTAGACAAAGTTCAAGACCAAGGTTTTTCTCTTATCCTGATCAAGTAATAAAATTAAATGGTCTCTAGTCCATGCTAAGCTCTAATCTTTTAGTTATAGTTGAGAATACATTTCACTAGAAGTTATTGAAGAATATTACAATTGACGAGAATCCCCATCTCTTTCAAGACCCTTTCACCATTACAAGGCAAAAGGATTATTGGGAAATCTAATCTTTTGAATAATAGAAGATGTATACTAGTAATATTTCTTTAACTAGATATAACTACTAGAAGGTATCATACTAAAACAATATGACTCAGTTTTTACTAGATCATATAAGAACCTGAAGTTTATTATAAGTCACCTCTCTATTATTAGTGGATAAAAAATCACTGCCCAAAGAAAGTTGGAACCAAGTATATCCTAAAAGTAAAGGCTTTCACTAGGCAATAAGTCTCCTCAAATGGTACATAAAAAGGAAATCAAGATTAAAAATAGAAAAATTCCTTAGATAATTAAAAAAAAAAAGGATATTTCAATTGAGATTTCTTATTAAGAAAAAATCTTGAAAAGCAGGTCTTTAAAAGAAGTTGAAAATATTTTTTTTTTCAATTTTTATTTTTATATTTTCTTGTTGTCTATTTAGACATTCTTAAATATTTCCCTTCACCTTTTTTTTAACCTATCCTTTTATAGTTTCCTGTATTTCAGCAGCTTGATATAATATATAACAATGACAATTTGCTAGTAATGATGCAATGGACTAGGAGGATTTTTACCCAAAGACACTATACAGAGCAAAATATTATTTCCAAGGTTGAACTTAGAGGCTTTATGCTTATAATAAGTTGGTTAGATTAGAATAATAGTTTAGTTGTAATATGTATCATGCTACTTGAATGAAAATATATTTATGTTTTCAATTGATTAATAAACTAACAATCTAGCCTAACTATGGATACTCAAAATAATAATAATAATAATAATAATAGTTTACTATGATAATTAATATACTATATATAATACCTACACTAGTTAAAATTATATCATTTATCTGTCAAATTATTGCTGAATTTAGTAAAAATTAATAATAAAAAGATTGTTGAATTATTTATAGTTGCTGCTATTCAGTATTAAAAATATTGGTAAAAATCAGTAAAAAATATTGGCATATTGCAAAAAAAATTTAACACAAAATCTGACAATATTGTGACACAAAAAAAATCTTGTATATTGTGGCAAAAAAATTTTTTTATATATTGCAGTAAAAATTTTGACAAAAAAATTGATACTGTAGCAAAAAATTTAACAAAAAAATTGATACTATGGTAAAAAATTTGATAAAAAAATTTATATTATGGCAAAAAATTTGACAAAAAAATTATTGTAATAAAAAATTTAGCAAAAAAATTACTATGACAAAAAATTCAAATTTCATAAAATTTATTAGAAAATTACAAAATCAATTAACTAAATTATTCATCATTTTTCTCTTCTTCCTCTTTCTCTATTTCCACTTGTTTTTCTTTTTCCTTTAAAAATTTCAGCTTGACTTTTTTAAAACCAGTTCAATTGGTTTTACCTTGTCAAAAAATTTTTTTTTTTTTTTAAGGAGTAATAAAGCTCAGTTATATATAGAAATACATACCTGTGCAGGGATTTCAGCTATATACAGTGCACATCTGACTATATACATCTCAAAATATATATACAGTGAACTTGATATCTTTTATAGTGCTTCAATGTGAACTTATTTTCAAGTTATTAGCCTGCCAATATGGCTTATTGCTGAAAAAAGCCCAACTATCTACATTTATGTTACAATTCACTTGACCCTCTCATAAGCTCCTAGGCCTATAATATAGAATCTCTTTTATATCTCATCCCACTAAATATTTTTTTACAGTATTTATTATAGTATGCCTACAGAATACCCACATGAAGTCTTAGATATCATCTCGTTTTGCCAGTAATCCTTTTTACTGTATATGACTTATTATAGCCTGTCTATGGGATAACTATGTGAAGTCTTGGATAGATGTCAATTCTTGATAGAGACCCTCTTCTAATTAATATGCCTAAGCTTTACTAGTCCCCTAATTTTATGGCATGCAGATCTTTAGCCTATCTGCAGAAACTTGTTGGAACCTATCTTGTAACAAGGTGACTTTAATACTAAAATTGGTTGAAGTATCTTGTGATCTTTGAATATTCTATGATTGGATAGAGTCTTGGCCAAAGGTAGTTAAATTATCATCATGAAATGGATAGGATCTTTTTGTACTACCTAGGCTTAAGTGGTACTACCTTGCAATAGTATTAAACTCGAAAACAGTATTTGGTGACCTGGAAGCACTATTACTATATTATTGATTCACAGGTTATACCTTGTCAAATATTTTCACTTTTTTTTTCTAATTTAACCATTTTTTGAATTTTATTTATTTATATACTTTCTCCAGTTTGTTCTTCACCCTCTGAATATATTAATGATTCCTTATATTTGATAATTTTTATTTTTTGGACTTAACTACTGATTTTTTTCTTTTTCCTATCTCTTTTTTTTGTTTACATTCTGAAATTTTTTTTAAACTATATGCCTAATTTGGAAAGCCTTATGGTGAAATTATATTATAGAAATATAAATTGTCATAATATTATTTACAAGTCAACTAAAATGCTTGAATTGATTTTGAATGTTTATCTAAATATTTAATCAAATTCTTTAACTATAAGTAATTATGATTAATATTATAATTATTTGGATAAAATATTTTGTCAAAAATACATCTTTAGAACATCAACTGTAATCATATATATTTATTCTTCTTTTAATATGATTTTTTGAATTAGTCTCACTTTCTTCAAATAAATACACCTTTGTTTCTTTAATTATATCAATTAATTCATTCTGATATTTAACAACTTTCTTTAACCTTCATTCAATAAGTAACTATTCATTTTTAATTCTTTGTATCCTTTTCTTAATTATTCATTAAAAATTAATACTTGAAGGTAATATATATATATATATACTATATATATATATATATTTTTAAATACTAGCTCATCCTTGTGTCGAGATGAGCAATATTTATTTTAGTAAGCAAAAGACCTAGGAACAACTGGGATGAATAACTACCCATATTGTCTAAGAATTTACAGATCAACGAATAGTACAAAGAGCTATTTATTTATGTCTCACCCAACCAGGATAAGATAGTTACATGACCGTCTAGTGTAGGTATCTACTTATAAAAACAAATCATAAAAAGACGAGGAGTATGTAAATATACATTGTATCAATTTTCTATTCTATACCTTGATATTCCCTAGAGCGCGACTATTGGCCAACCCACTGAGTGGCTTATTGCTACCCCAAAAAGAAGGGGCTAATATGCCAAGAATTCACCTGGAGTACCCAGTATTACTGATGTTGAGGACTACCCATGTGGAACCTTAACTCCACTAGTGCTTAACCAAAAATTTTAAAAAGAAAAAAGGATTGTGTTCGAGTCAAATTTTGTCTGGAGGGATGTAATGTTGTTTAGCTGATCGTTATAAGTGGTTCCAATAAGCGGATGGAAGTATCAAAACCCTCCAAAAAGATACTAGCCCTGAGTGTGATAGTTGTGTTCGCTGGAGAAGAAATGAGAGGTCGGGTTGTTTTCTATCCAAGGTAGTCTAATCCAGCCTTGTTCTTTCCGTATAGCCAATAACGTCATGGTTTTCATGTCCTGTATCCACCCGTGTGACTGGTGTGCAACTTATGATGGACCCCAGATTCTTATGGGTACTGAGAAAATGCATTCAGACATATGAGGTGACCAATGGAAGCTTGTTTACTTCTTTTACTGATATGAGCTCTATCTGTCCAATCATGGCGTGAGAAACTTTGTGCTACTCAAAATTCAGGGTCAAACTAAGGTAGGCAAAATCCCCCAGAAAAAACCAAGAATGAGCACTATGAGAAGTAAACATGATAACAAGAGAGTAGAAAAGCTGTCTCTCATCATTCACAGACTTCTGTGATATTTCTCTACAGTGTGAAATAATAGCACATCAGTTCTTCTTCCTTTCGGAACTTTCTTGCCCTTGGTAGGAAAGGTGTTGCTTGACTTTCTGGTCACTAGCAGTTGAGTTTTTGTTCAAAGAGAAGTATTAACAAGAAGGGAGGGAAGTGGTGGTGACTCTTGAAGTTTCTTCAAGTTGGTTTAAAGAAAGTGTTAAGACTTTATTAGCATAGAAGTATAAAAACTTCTTGTGAACGTCTTTTTTATATGTGATCAGAGGATCAGTGAAAAGAGTTCAATGATACTTGAAGATAATATAAATACAGAATATTATTAATCTTACTTTATTTAATCAGTTATTTACATGTAAGTAATAATTGTTTACTTCCAGTTTTCTAGTTTCTGCCTTTCAATATCTTCCTCTTTAATGGTGATATAAAGTACCTAACCATTTATTTATTTGCTTTTGTGAGAAATTAAAATATGGAACCATAAATTTTATTAATTCAGGTATTAACTTTTGTAATATTTTTTTTATTTATATCACTTGAAAAAACTTTGTCTATCCTTAGTTTATATTCATCAAAAATGATTTTCATTAAGGTCTTCATTTCTATTCTTGCTTCTTCTAGTTTGGCTCATCTTTGATAATTAGTTTTACCAATTTTGCCTCTTTATTACTTCTTCTAGATTAAATTTTTCAATGCTTTTCTAAACTTGGCAAACTTTTAGATTCTGATATATTGGCTACTCTAGATTCTACAATAACTATAAGATCAAATTCAGGTTTCACAAATTTGAGTGAATCAATTTCTTTTTTTAAATCTTCTATTTCATTTTTTTGTTGTTTTGATTCTTCAGAAAACTTGTTATTAACATATTTCATTAAATCCAATTATTTTACAAATTTGTATTTTCTCTTTCTAGTTTTTTGACCTGCGTGTGTAATTCTTTATTTTCTAAATAAATCATTTAGTTAATAAAGATAAATTTTAATAATTCAGCAATAATTTAATTCTAACCTTTTTCAATATTTTTCCTAATTTGAGTTTCAGGTGATAATTCAATTTCGATATAGATATTTAGATATCAATATTTCAGATAATACAATAAATGGCCTTCTTTTAAGCAATTTGGTAATTATAATAGGGATTGAAGATTTGGCACCAGGTGGTATTAAATAAACTATTGTCACTTTTGATACAATTAATAAAAGGAAGTTTATAATAATAGGAAAAGTTGTAAAGATTACAAAAGTGAAGGTAGCTGTTCTTTATAAAAAGCATATCCAGTTGATTTTTTTTGTTCAGATATTTTAGATGTTGAAAAAAATGAATAAATTAAAGAAATATTTAAATGAAATTATTCATATTGTTTTAATATATATATATTTTTTTTTAACCCGCAGTCAAGTTAGCATGGCTTGTCTTTATTGTATATATATCAGATATTTACAAATTATTTTGATTTTCACATAATAACTCATCCATTATTGAAAAACTATTTCTCTAAATGCAACTTAGAGAATGATATTTTGCTTCTTTACTGACTTAAATAAATCCTTTAGTCAATAAAATTATTGTATACAGGTCATTACTATAGATTATTCTAAATTTCAACTGCAGTTAAAAACCAAACCATTTCCTTTCATAACAAATCCAATCCTTGATGATTTTTATATACTTCGTTTCCTCCTTTTTTTCAGAGACTTCTTGTTCCAGATCTTTTACAAGTGTGGATTCTTCTTCCTGTTCTATATGACCTGCATAATGGATTAATACCCATGTCTTTTAATTCGTTTATCTTTTTCAATAATATTCTGTTTTTTTTCCTACTCTATAACTTTTTTGCAGCAGCTATTTCATATATTCTTCTTGAAATTTTTCCTTATTTTATAACAATGCTTATCAATTATGCTTTGTGTAACTGTCAGGGGAATTTTGGGTTGTATTTTGAGGTAATTCTTCAAGAAAGTGGTTTTGTTCTCTTCTATGTATTCACAAATAGTGTTGAAAAGGCTTCTATTAGATCACTAAATCACGTTCGATCATTTACTTGTTCAGTTATTGGTTACAGAATAGATTTTTTCTTTGTTTTTGATTTCTTTACTGATATATCCATTGATCTTTTCCTTTGCTTTTCTCCATATATCCTCTCTGATTTCTTTAGTGGCTGAACATTCGAACAAGTGTGCTAAAGTTTTTTGTTGAAGTTCATATACTGGACATGTCATTATAGTATAAATATCTGATTTCCTTTTCTTCTATATCTGTAATACTGGAAGTTCATTATAGGTCAGATTAGTTAGAAAGCTTTTGTCTTTATTATCTTTGAAAGAGGTATCAAAGGTGTTGAATAGATTGAACTAATTTCAGAAGGTCAACCAGTCTATAATTTTGTCATTTTGAATCCACAGTTCTTGAATCCTTTTCTGTATTGTTCAATCTTTTCCTATCTTTTTCTTGTTGAACATCTTGACAAATTCTCTAATATTGATGTCTATCGTGTGCTCTTTTCATGTGGCTGTTGTCAGAACTGTTCCTAACTCTTATAGTTGGTGCCAGATTATTCGATTTTCATGTCTAACTTGTTTGGTAAGCAGATCTACTTGGTTATTGAACTTATTGATTCCATGGGCTTGATCTTTATAATTTTCAAGATGAGATCTTTTTTTTTTAACTAAATTTTTGATTTTACTCCATAATGACCAATTAGCAGTCTTTGTCCATCTTCTTGTTAATATCTCCACTTATATACTGATGGACTTCTATGTCTTAACTGCAGTATTACAATCAAAGAATATTGAGACTGTTGTATTTCGAGGAGCTATATATATTGCAGTTAAAATAGCCAATATTTCTGCCCTGATTGCTGATGGTCATGTTGATACTCCTGCTAAGAATTACTTCACAACTTTATTGTCTTCTACTAAAACCCAAGCAAACCCATTTCAAACTCATTATCTTTTGTCTCTTTTTTATATGATCCATCAGTATAGAAAGTAAACTGAGTAGCTATACTTCTTCTATTATAATTCAGGACATCTATAAGTTCATCTATATGTTTATTTGATTGGATAGCTTGTCTTATTAGCATGGCTTCCCAGTTTTCTACCTGGATTTCCACTTCAGTTCTAGACATTAGTAGAGTTCTTGCTTGTTGCCTTGTAACTATAAGCCAATCTGTAGGGTTGCCAGATAGGAGGACTTGTTTTTTTTTTCTCAAATTTTCATGTTTGTTTAGCTATGAAAGCAGATGGACTTGTGATATACCTACTTTTTTTACTTAGAATAATCTATCTGGTTGAAGTAGAGTATAGTTACTAGTAGGATTATATATTAACTGGTATGGAACAAATTAAATTTTGTTGTTCAAGAATGGTGTCTTTCCCAATCTGTCCATTGAAGAGCTAGAGCAGGCTACCCAATATGTTTTCCTTCTATCTAGATAAGCTGAGAAAGCTTCAGTTTGAATTTTGTAGTCTGTCCAGTCTAGTCTGTACAATGACTTTCTTAAAAGGTCATGATTCTTTGTCACCTTTTCTTAGACCTTTTTATATCAAGAAGAAATTAGACCTTTGCATTTGTTGAAAAGAATTTGAATTGTTTTCCATTTCTTGAATATCATCATAGTTGAATTGATGATTTAATTTAGGAACATGATCTTGTGCTTACAGAGTAATGGAATGTTTTTCTCATATTCTCTACTATTCTGCAATATTGACTTAATAGATAAGATATCTCTCTGATGATTAAAGGTTTCCTTCTATCTCTAACTTTGAAAAGTAATTTGTAATTCTTTGATCAGAGCCAATGTTGCAGCTGCCAGATTTTCTTTGGTCATCTTATATGAGTTTACAGGATTATCTAAGCTATTTCCAGGTTCCCAGCTTTTGATCTGATTCTGTTTCAATCAGATTATAGTGACCAAACCAAAGGCCTCACTATTGTTGAGCTGATAGAATAGTGCTAATATATGGCTTTCCAACTATATTTCCTAGATACTTTTAAGATTGTATATTTGTTTATTATAGATGCAACTATTTGATATTGTTCTATAGATTAATGCTTTATTCTGAAAACCTTTCTGAATATAACTATGAGTTCATTACATGTTATCTTATTCAGGTATATATGTTGTATTCTATATTCTATTCTAGGAATCAATACTCTATTGATAATATAACGAGCATGTTTTTTTGTCAACTTCTACTTAGATATTGCCTAAACTACTATCCTAATTTCTGATTTTATTAGATCAATTATATCCTAACTTTTCTGTTTTGGTCCCAACCAAATGTCAAGGAATCTGGCCTGATCCTTTTTATCAATTTCATTAATCACAATATTCTCTGTTCCAGCTTGAACCTTTTCAGGATCTTGAGAATTTCGGTTGATGGTGAGAAGAATTAACTTTGTTACATTAATTTGCAAGTCATTTACTATATAGAACTTTTTTGCTTCTTCCAAAATACTTTTCAAGTCTTTCTTGGATTTGGCAATTCATGTTGTATTATCCATATAAGCTATTATTACCTGTTGTAGAGAGAGCTTGACCTTCTTCTCAGGTTTATAAAAGTCGGGTGACCATTCTTCTTTCATAGTATAATCCAAATTAGTGTTATTTTGGATTTTATATAGCAACGGGTTATAAAAAATTCTCTATAACAGTGGAGAGATTGTTTTTCCTTGATCTATACTATCTTCTACAACTATTGGGTTAGAAAATCCATTAGGAAGAATAATGTAAAACTTCTATCTTTGAAAAGATCTATTATAATTTTCTTGATAATTATAGGGATTCGAATCTGATCTATAGCTTTTTCAAGTATGAAAAGGGATATTGTGTCATATGCCTTAGCAGTGTCTTGAAAAAGGATTCATAGCTCTTTTTTTTTTTTTTCTAGCTTTCTCACATATACTATTTAGCAGATGAATAGGTTCTGCTATACTTTCTTCTGGTAAACCAGCAAAGTTTGGACCTTTAAGGATTTGGTGCTATTTACATACCCTTGATAGATGAGTGATAAGAATTTTGGTGAAACATTTGCAAGCTGTTTCTAAAAGGACAATAGGTCTGATATTGTTCAATTGATATTTTTAAGGCTTGAATTTAGGAATGGAATAAATATTACTCCTTTTCCATTTCTTAGGTATCTACCCAGTATTTAAAACTTTATTGAATAACAAGTATAAGGCCCCTTTTTCTTTAATATCTAAGTGCTTGAACATTTCGTAACTAATATATGAGGAACCTGCTGCTTTATTGTTTGGAAGGTGTTGCAAAATAGCTTCGAGTTCTTCTATTTTGATTTCTTCTGTTAGTGGTAAATACCATGTCAGATTAATTCACTCTTTAGGTTGATATTCTTTTTTCCAAGAAGAATCTAAGCTTTCAAAGTTGATATTTTTTTGTTTAAAAGCTTCTTTATGATAGTCCTCAACCTTGCTTTTAATAGTTTATAGATCAGTAGCTATATATTCTATCCCCTTTTGATTCTTGGTTAACACTTGATTTAGTATAATTCTTGTTCTTTTATGGTTCAAGATTGAGTTCAGTATTCGTTTTTGATTGAACTTGAGATCTTCATATCTGCTTTCTAAGGCTTCTTTGATTTGATTTCTGATGTGAAGACTTTACTTCTTACATACTATTCTGAGGCTATGCTCTATTTTAGTGATCTTTGATAACAGCTCTGGAATTTCTTCTTGCAATTGGGGTGGAGCTATTTCTTCTTCAACAGATTTACTAAATATTCTTAGTTTCTGGATGGTCTTTTCTATAGCTGTTAGGATTTTTGTATCCCAGTTGACTTGTATTTTCTTCAAAAGGAAGTGGATTTTGTTAGCTTCCCTATAGGCTTCGAAGTTTTCCTTTGGAATTGCTAATCCAGGCTTCACTTTTCTCTTTATATAGGGAGTAGAGTAAATCCTTTTCTTTTTGAGATGTTTATAAGCACTCTTAATAACTATTGACTCGAAATAATGCCAGGCCTTTTTGAGTTCTTGAAAACCATTTTTTACATGTGGCTAGGAAGGTTGTGGATCAGTTTCTGAAAATTTGTTTTCTATCTAGCATTTAAATTTCTTCTATTGTTCTGCTGTAGAATTTATTGAATCTGGTATTTTTTTTTCTTTTATTCTATATTGCTTATGCACTTTATTTTTGAGCAAATTGTTTGTTGTCATTCTTGTTAGTAATAATGTATGGCCACTATTTGATAATGTTTCTATGGGAATATTTTTGAACTTATATATGTTGTTTAAGCTAATTTCTAGTAATGTTAAGATATAGTCGATTCTACTATATAATATATTGTTTATCCATGTGAAGGTAGTGTTTTCTTCTTCTCAAGAGTTCTGAACATCTATATAGTTACAGTCTTGTAAGAAGTTGAAGAGACCTATTTCAGCTTTTCTGTATCTTGATATTCTTTTGTTGATGTGTCGCTGATCTGCTATTGGGTTGATAACTATATTAAAATCTCCTATGATTATGACCTTGAAGTAATTTCTCTGCTATCTAGGATTTTGTTTTAAAGAAGCTGTTGTAGCTGTCTACTAACAGTTTTCTCTGATAACAGATATACCTGGTAAATACAAAGCTTACATCTTGTTGATAGAAAGTTGGCTCCTATTATATAGCCTTTTATTTTTTCAATAGATTTTAACTTTTTCTCGATGTTTCTATTTATAAGGAGTCTCACTCCAGATCCTCTGGGTTTCTCATTATTGCTACTACAAAAAAACTTATGTGTTTATTGTGAAGTGAATGCAAATTCTGCTGCTTTATTTATTAGTTTAGTTTCACAGATACCTAGGATATCTATATTGAGTTCTTGTATAAGTTTGTACATTCTCTATTAATTTAGGCTGGTATTAATTTCTCTAACATTATGTGTTTCAATCAAAATAGTATCTATTAATATAGAGTTATTTATAGTATACTTGTTGTATAATATATACGCTTTTTCAATTCTATTACTAGTGTTTTTTTAATTGCACTGATAAAGTTGTCTAGTGATATATTATGTGTTATATAGAGAGAGGTGATGTTAATGTCTATAGTTTCTTTTGGAATTGTACCTTTTTTTCAGGATAAGCTTGACTCTTTTTGTGGATCAAACTCGCTCCTGGTATATATTAATTGGACTGGTGCTAATTTCAGGAGTGATTATTCCATTGCCTTCCTCTTACTCTATTCTGACTACCTGTTTTTTTTTCAATTATGTTTATTCTATTATTTTGTCATTTAAGATTGTTTAGAATCTGGTGAAGA
>CAJVPT010004030.1:0-14156 GCA_910592055.1 Acaulospora colombiana
CAATGAGTTTATTGATCTTTTCATTTGCTTTCTACTATAAGTTCTTCTAAGTTTCTCTAGTGGCTGGGCATTCAAAAAGATGTCCTAGTATAATTAATAATAATATAATTATATAATTTTAAATAAAAAAACTTTATATATTTATAATTTTATATTTTTTTTTTTAAAAAAATTTTTTTTTTTTTTTTTTTTTTTTTTTTTTTTTTTAAACAGGCTCATGCCTAACTTTATTGAATCCCAAATTACAAGTTTACACTGCGCAAGGCATGAATACATTGATGCATATTTGGGAGGATAAAAATAATGATAAGCTAAAGTAATTCTAAAGCTACTTTGAGGCTTATTGCCCTTCTTTTTACAAAGAAAACCAATATCTCTAGAGCGTGCTGGTGTTATAAATGAAAAATAAAAGAAATAAAGAAAAATTGACAGTCATATGAAATGTGTCGGTCCTGTTTCTTGGTCCATGCCTGTCTTGTTCTAATTCCTTATGAGAAGGTCTAAGAAAAACTTCTACTGAGTCTTTACGGAGATAAGATGACAACCTCAGAGAAGACTATACAATTTTAAGGCTTATGGGGAGGGAGTAGCCAGGAAGGCCCAGGTGATATATTGGTATCTGCATGATTGACTTTAAAGTCTCCCAGTATATCGTCACTTAAACCCATTCCTATCTAAATATGGGTATACTTACCTATCTATGTATTTTATTTCAGATTTAATTCCTTATAGGAAGGACAGCACCTAGCCTTGCGGTCGACATACCCTGCTGGTGGCTGTTGGTACTAACGATCGATAAGGATCTTCCAAACATTCCGGCTGGCTCACACATCACTGCTGACATTTTCTGACTCGAGTTTCAATTGGTGTGGCGGTATTAACCTTCCAGTCTTCCAGCTCAGGATTTTTTGAAGATAGGACGAAAACTTCCTGGGTTACTTTGCGCATGAGCTTTATCACTGAGTATCCTAACAGATTTCCTGCTTTCTCTGATTTAGACTTTCCAGGCAATAGAGGTTGAAACCTACCTGACATGCAATCAGGAGTAGGTGGCTTTGATCTTTAAAAGGAAATGATCTAACCCATGACTTTTATTTAGGAGATTTTAATTTACATTCAATTCAAAGGTCTACTCAGTAACAGTACAGTATATTTATATGTATCCCTCTTTACATATTACTCTGTTATACTCTATGTACACTAAATAAGTACTATATACTGTATATCAACTATTCTTAGCAACCTATCAATATTAGCTAGTTATATCAACTTATGCTATATATACAAGTACTACCTTATCGGAAAGCTATGCGATTCCGTCTTAATTATTCCTAACACAATTTTTTTTTTTCTATTGTGTTGTTTCAAGAGCAGGTTGATTATCAGGCCATCAAATTTTCTTTATCTTGAATTTAGTATTTTGGTCCTTCGAAGTGGTCCATGGGTTTCCCCTCCCATCAAGGCCTCCCGGTAATTAGGACAGAGGATGCTCTCACTGTTTAGTGCTTGGTTATGTATCATTCCAGAGGCACTCTATTGATCGATTGAATCTGCTCTTTTTATTGTCACATTGCCATAGGCAAAGTTATCAATTCAGGATTGTCCTAGCTTTAACTTCAGAGATTGGTACAGTCACACAATCTTTATATAGACTGTCTACTTGATCAGTAGATTCCCTCCCTGCTGATCAGTAACTATATTCAGAAACATCAGATATATATGGTTAAGCCAATGGATTTTTATGTTCATGCCTTCTGCGGGATTTGAACTTGTATCTTGTGATCTGATCTATGGAGTGCTAACCACTGCACTATTGATCTATAGGTCATAATAAATAATAAATAAATCTATAGAACAAGTCAAATTAATAAGATAAAAATAACAAATTATTTTATCTCTTTAATAATTTACAGAAAATTGCAATACAACTTATGCCTAAACTTTCTAGCAATAAATCTATTTTAATTTAACAATCTTTTAAGAAAACAATTCTACAAATATTAACATATTATAGAAAACCAATAAAATTAAAATACTGAACAATAATTTCTTATACTTATATCCTTACAAATCTGAATCTCACTATAAACTATGATCAATTTTAAATAATATAATTGAGAATAATATATATTATATCAATATAACCTGTTTATTATTAAAATACATAATAAAAAAATTAAAATTCAATATAATTATATAATTAAATATTACTTGACTTTTTTAATATCACAAGTAATAATAAAAAAGATTTTTTTTTTGAGATTCAATTAAAGCAAGAAGACTATTCCAATTAGACAATTCTTTTAAAAAAAGAATTATTTTATTTTTAAATTTTTTTAATAGAACCTTGAATTGCTTTCTTCCTCTAATTGTTTATTTTATTTTCTTATTAACTTAACAATTTACTAGTTTGGGTTAATCAATAGTAATAAATTATTAGTAATAATTATAATAAATAGTAATTATAATTAATTTATTAGAAAAATATAATATTATTCTCAAAATCTAACTTAAAGTACTTATATAGAAAGATAAGTTAATTATTTTATAAAAGTCTATAATCTATTATAGATTTTATTTTAATTTTTTAATAAAGATATGCTATTGATAATTATAGGTTAGCAATAATAATAATAATAATAATAATAACTATTTTATCAAAATATAATTTATTATTATTTAATAAATATTAATATAATTAAAATTATTTTTATCCTAATAAGAAAGTTATAATCTTTAATAATAAATACCTAAAGTCTAACATTATATCCTATAATTGAAAGTTTTATAATCAAATGTAAATTATATCTCCTCAAGACTTTAGATTATAAGATATAATTTTATAATCAAAAGTTAAATTTTTATAACTAAAAGTCAATTTATAATCAAAAGTCAATTTTTTATAATCAAAAATCAATTTTATAACCAAAATTCAATTTTATAATTGAAAATCAATTTTTTATAATCAAAAAAACAATTTTTTATAATAAAAAGTCCATTTTATAACTGAAAATCAATTTGATATATGAAATTAAGGACATAAATGATTTGATAACTAAAAGTAAGAATATAATATACAAATTTTTATCATAAGATCTACCTCAAAAAAATTCCTGATTAATTAATTTATTTTTAGTAACATATAGTTGAATCAAAATATAATGACAATCAAATTTTTTGTTGTGAAAACATTTTTGACTAATTAAATTTATCTCAAATTTTTTTATTTAAAATATCAATATTTATCTTGTTTATCTTTAAATTATTAAAAAATTATCTTTTTTTTTTTTATATAGTTATTTAATATTTAGTTTGATTGTTTAAAATTTGATATTTTTAAAGTTCTTTAAAGTAATAGATATTTATATCAATAAATTATTAGAGAAATATATAAAGATATCTATAAAACTTTGTTTAAAATCATAAAATGAATATTTTTTATTAATAGAAAAGTATCAATTTATTTAATAAAAATTTATCAAAAATTATAAAATTTGTTATATATATATATATTTTGTACATTTTTAAAATCATTATAATTGTTATATATTTTTTATTTTATTGTTAAAAGGTTTTATATTTTAAATTCAAAATTTAAAAAAATTTCTATTACTGTATTAAAATTTTATATATTTTAATTAAAAGTTAATATAATTTATATTTTTATAACCAAAAGTCAATGTCCTTATAACCGAAAGTCAACCTGACTTATGTTCCTACTTTTGTCTCTACCAACTACTTGAGGGATCCATCTTTAGTAATCTTAAAAGAATCAAATAAACTAAAATTAACAAATTTCAATAATAAAAAAAATTTTTTTATCAATAAAAATATTAATATTTTTTGAAATATTGATTTCTTTCTTTAATCATAATAGCCAAGTTATAAAGTAAAAAATTATAAAACTACAATTAGGCCAATGTCAAGATTCTAAATTGCAAATTTAATAAATTAAAAAAAATACAAGTTATGAGCATTAGTTCATATCGTCGATCGAGTATTAAAGGAAGCATCACATAATCTTACCTCTCCTTATACAGGATATGCTCAATATTAAGGTTAACCTTATCTAATCATCACTAGCTAATAGCAACTGAATTTCCTCGAATGTATTTACGCCGATATTCCTATTTTACTTTCATTCATATTGTCATATATGAATTCTAATCTGCTCGATCACTGAAACTCCAATTGATTTCTTTTGGAGAAATTATATTTTCAATGTGAGCGTATAAAGGTTCCATGTTAAAGCGGCAAAAACCTATCTTCTTGTCCTTATTAGCATCAACAATGAAATCCTCGTCATTTGAGAATGTGACACTTCATGTCTATATTGCTTTCATCAACACTCTTTGAGTTAGATTTCCAGAGGGATCATTGTGTAATACTGTAAATATGATAACCGGTATAATAAAATCGATTAGAAACATTTTCTCAAAAGTAAAATAAAACTCGCATGGACTCGCATATTATACAATTTATTATAGATAAATAATAGAATTGTCGCGTGACTCGTTCCCACAAGCAAATTTGATTTTGTAAAGGTGCAATATGTTCTCGCATGTCTCGCACCATCATCTATTACGCCACCAACACAGATTACTAACTATTTTTGCATATCAATAAACTTCCTTCTGTGTATAGTATATATATATATATATATATATATATTGCTACACCCAAGTTTGAATAGTCACAATTTCTTATTAAAAATCCTTCACATTTTCCAATGGGCTGGTGATGAAAGTAGAGAAGGATCCTTAACACGTGTATCAAAAAAACCAACCGTTGATTGGCTATTAACACGAAAGACGTCATTTCACTAAAATAATACGCGATAATTTTCTTTAAAAAAAAAAAAAAAAAAAAACCTAATCAAACCATTATCGCAGAGTTTACTATGAGAAAATAAAAAAAGTATCTTTAATCAGACAAAAAAGTTAATTATACTGCCTTCATACCATATCATCTCTCTAGTATTATCGTTGAGCCCGATCGCGATGATGCAAACACATTACCGATTAATGATACACATGATAAAAGTGATTGCTAGTACTATATGAAAGAGAAATAGCTAAACCATTTTCATGGATTCGTAAATGAGTAAATGAGCTACACAATGCATTTGTCATATATGCTATTTGGTAATAGGCAGCATCAGGCGGCGTAATTAATGCAATGCATGACGCCGGTATTTTTTGATTTGCTGCAGGAATTTAAGAAAGATAGCTAATGCATATTCTTTAAAATATTTTGCTGAAAAAAAGTGAGCTGCATTTTAAAACCGATATTATGATTTGAATGGCGATTCCCTTAAGATATAGTTAATTCAATTTGGTATATCGTGACGATCACGAATAATTTCAACTGCAACTCATGCGCTAGTAAAGAAATTTCAAAATACATTTCAATTTAAATAAACCATAATGATATCCGAATGTATCCTTTATATTTAATTACACAACATCACAAGATTTTTGACCTTTTACATGTAGAAAAAAAAAAATTTTCAACGGGTTACTTCGAAAAGCATAGAGCTCAATAATCTCGATCAAATCAATCATTCAAGTGCTCATCGCCATGATTATCCTAATAAGAATAAATAAAGTATGAAAAAAGTACGATTAATTGGATTCTCCTATCGGGATGCGCGGTACGTGCGGTGCAACGGAAAATAATGCACCGATGGTCAAATTTTATAATCAAGTGTACCATACACTGTATATCAGGAATTTTAATAATTAATCCTTATTTGTGAAAAGCAAAATTGCTTACTGCACATTATTTTTGCTAACATAATTTTTTCTTTTAGAAAAAAATTATTATACACGCGCAAACGACATTTCTATTAATATATACTGTACATTCTTTGGATTAAGAGAATGTTATTCCATCTCAAATGCTACGAGTATTAACTACAGATTTACGATTTGGAATTTGCAGGTACTAAAGTATAATAAAGTTCTCCGTACAATTGGGATCTCCAGTACGGTTATTAACGTGAATTTCCTTTTTGAGTCTCTTCGGTGATGGGATTAAATGTATCGTTAATGTCGACGGAATTTGCCATCTCAATAGTGTGTTCTGTTGTTGTTATAGACGAATCCAATTTCTTTTCTGATTCTTGATCCACGTCTTGAATAAAAAATCCACGAAATCTTGGTTGCCTTTTAGATAAGGGTACCTGTTGGTTAATATGTAAGTCTATAAATGAAAAATGAACAAATTAGTTAGATATCGATTCGATTTATTCCGATCATTAAATATTCAATACCCTCGTTAACAGATTCTTGAATCTTTATGCTGCAATTTAATGGGTCTGGTAGATCACAAATTTCCTCTTGCACTAAGCCCTTGGCAATTTCAATATCCTTATAACTAGTCCACCCAAAACTGGATATTCTCTTGTTGTCCTGTTCTAATGTCTAAAGAAAAAAAAAAAAAAGATAAATATTGTTGTTTCGGTGACGTCTTTGAGCAGTTAAAAGAGAAAAAAAAAATCATGTACCCGAAAGAGTTTAAATTCGGTGAGTTGACCCTTACTGTTGAAGAACGAAAACACTGTTCGAGCTTCCCTTGAAGTTCTAATTGCTCTTGGATACGTAGTGAAGTAAAGACGAGTTGGTCTCAATAATCTTGTAACTGTTGACATGGTTTCCTTAATAGTAGATTGCCAAAATGAAAGAATATTAAGAGAATTTTGTGGACATGATTGGTTGGAAATTCATCGATTATCCGCAGCACATGGTTCGGTCGATCATTCGAAATGATCATTTCACGAAAATCCAAGTATTCAATTATCAGAAATAATGACACAAGCAAATATAATAAATGCATGAAAAAATCTTTTATCACCAAGGCGATTCGTTTCAACTTTATATTCATTTAATAATGGAAGATTTTTTTTTTTTTTAAGATTTTGGAGGATATATGAATGACAACCGCTTATCAAATAAAGAGAATTGTGGTTGTTGAGATCTTTGCGACTCATACCACGCAGTGCTTGGATTTTTTTTCTCATTTGATTTTTCCCGACTAATACTGTTTTTTACCACCGAAGATTCAACATTCTGTTCTTCCTGTGCTATTCCTTCTTCCACTTCCTGATCAGATAGTTCACCTTTCTCTTTATCCAAAATTGGATGCTTTTTACCGAAAAGTGTTCCCCTAAACGAGGAAGGTGATGTCGACAATGTATTCCCAGAATTCAGCTGATTCCTGTTCGATGAAGACGCGTTTAAAGTAGAAAGGGGAGATGACGTAAACATCGACATTGATGAAGCATTTTTTGGAGCAGATATTGGGGGTGGTGCAATTACGGATCGATGGCGTTCGGATATCGTTGGTGATGAGTTGCACATTGATGAAGAGGAAAATAGAGAATTTTTTGAGAAGGATGACAATTGACTATGACTATCCCGGGGGGGTGCAGGTGGTGTGAATTGAATTGAAAGACCCGATCCGAAAGGTGAATACCATTGACAGTTGGTGACATTTCTCACAGAAGCAGTGGGTGCGGGTGTCGTAATTTTACCCTCATTTGACGTCAATGAGTTCGTATTCGGAGGGATGTTCGTCGTAACAGAAGAATGACGGTTATGAGGAGAAATTACATCTGCGTAAGAGGTAAATCTGGTCATAGAGGTGTTCAATTGATCGATTGGATGAACAATTTGTGCTGGAGTTTCGCTATGAGATGATGATGATGCAAATAATTCCGATTCTCTGAATATAGCCGTATTTTTATTCAACTCCACTTTTGCGGTATTTGAAGTCTGAACACTATTACGTCTGTTGACAGAAATGAAGTAAGGTGATTGATCCGAACGTTGCTGTGATTGCAGTAGTGCAGTGTCCGGGTTTTGATTCATCGATTTTTGCCAAAACGTTTTTGCTGAATCTCTGGTTGGAAGAGATTTGTTCAGTTCATTCTGTTGTTGCGCGGAATGTTGATGTACGTGCAACTGCTTCTGCCAAAGTGGATATGACATTGACCTAACTGGATCGCCAGATTTGCGCGATCTAGATAGTTCATTATTCTTATGCTGCACAAGCTCTTGTTTCGACGGTCCTTGTTTTTGTGATTTTTGTTCGGGGCGCTGCTGTTCTCGTTGCAAATTTTGTTGATTATTATTCTTAGAATTCTTTGCTCTTCTCTTTCTTCTTCTATGCCCAGATTTTATAAAAGATTCATCTAAGGTTGAGTCTTGATGATTTTTCTCAATGGTTCGGTTTTCCGATGAATTTTGACGAACTATATTACGATCTGATTGATATCCATCATCGCTTTCTTGTTCGACAAAAACAGTTTGATCCTTTTGACGAGAATTTTGTCTTCGATGTTCTTTTAATCGAGAGTTTGAATTCTTTTTGTGTAATATTGGTGATACGTCGTCTGTTGAGGAGACAGAGGATGATGCTATAGTCGCATCTCCGTTTGCAACCGAGTTTTGGCGGGATCCATTCCATGAATCAACGTGATCTTCCACATGTTCAGGTGAAAATTTGCGGTCACTTGACCGGGAGGTATTCGCGTTCAAGTGACTATCGGAAAGGGTTTCTATTTGACAGTTACTTTCTCGGGAAATATCAGTATCATCATTTATTGACTGTTCAGTCTGATTTAATGAATCTACAACATTGATTGTTACCGTCACCTTTGACTCGTCCTGTTCCACGCACGTGGAAGGTTGCTCGACAGGTGGATCTCCACAAGGAGAAGCTGTAGGCAGGTTATCGTCTATTGTCGAGAGTATATTATTTATAGGTGAAGTTTGTGCTTGTGCTTTTTGACGCGAATTCGAACGTCTCTGAGGTGCTAGCTGGGAGATCGACGTCTTTTTATATATTCTCGGAGATGCTGTGTGCGTTGGTAGCACAGAAGGTGATAGTGAAGTGGATGACGAAGAGGACGTGTCGGGAGACATGCGTCTACTCTTTTCATCCTTATTTGAAATTGATGCAACATCTTGACGCGATCTCGACCATCCGTTAAACACCTTGCGGGTTGTCTCGCCGATGGATCCAGCCATAAACAATCTAATTTTCTCGCTCATTTGCTGGGAGCCAGGTTTCCAGCTAGGCTTGACCATATGCTTATTTTGAAAGAAATGATAAATTATGTTAGCTAACGGCACATACCAATCACAGAGATTAAAGATTCCGAGATAATGTGGTCCCCCTTGTTATCCACTTTCCAATAATGTTACACTAATTCTTGATACTATGTTTATAAAGATAAACAGTGTCACGCAGATATAAGATTACCCAAAGAAAAAAAATTCCAAACCGTATGGATGATTTATCTTATTAACTGGGTCGAGATTTCGATGATCCATAAATGCGTAAACAGCTTTTCTCACATAAATCAATCCAATCGTAAGATACTTATGGTCTTACCCAACTTTAGATCAGATACCTTAGCAAAGTAAGAAGAACATACCTTATGTACAAGTAAAGCGAGTATCAAGATTGCCACGATGATCAACACGTGGGCGATTGGGGCTGTGGGTGTAGGTATGTTAAAAAGGTTCCAAACAACGTATGCAGACTGGTTTGAATGTAAATGACCCGAAGGCGGTGTCGAAATCGACGCAACATTTGGGTCATTGTTATCTTTCGTAGAGGAAGCCATTATATGGCTTGCCAAATTTAGTGTTGTACTTAGGCGACTTGGAAAATGAAAAAAAATTTTAAACCTTTTTTTCGGGTATAAATAATAATTGTGAGTAAAAAGAAAGAAAAAGAGAAATCTACTACCAAAGAAGGGAAAAAAGGGAATGTACATATATTGTACTGATCATTTGAAGATTTAAGATCACGGGAACCGAGTTATGTTATCAATACTGCGGCTAATGATAAGAGACGACACTACAAATATAGAACTTAGTATCAAAATGTATTTTAATACAATAGTAATAATTGAAAAGCACGCAGCGGAGGCCAGTTACTGTATCTTGAAAAATATTTATTAAACTATCTGCATAACTTATTAACTTATAATATATGTATGTATATCATTACCTCCGAGCTAATTTTTTAGGTTTTTATTAATATCAAGTAAAAAAAAATCAGTTATAAAGAGCGATATAAAAATAATGCAATTTTTGAAATGCAAAATTTGGATAATTAATAAAGGTGACATACCATCCCGGCGTTAACAAAAAAAAAAAGAAAAAAAATATATCTAATTTTGAAAAAAAAAAATTCAAATAATAATAATAATAATAATAATCAAAAGTTTTTTTATATTTTTTAAAAAAAAATTTTTTTAATAGTAAGAATTACAAAAAAGATAAAAATATTTTATATTTATATATTATAAATATTATTAAATTTTTTAAAATCCAATAAATTAAATTTAAATACTAGTTGAAAAATATTTATTTGATATGTAACATTTATCAAAAAAATAAATAATTTGGCATATTAATGTCAATCATAAATAAATCATCAATGTTATTTTTACTATATATTTTATTAAAAATTTTCTCAAAAAATCATTAAATATTCATCAAAATTTACATATTTATTGAATTTTTAATTATATATTGGTTTTTTTTTTTTAACCTGCAATTATGTCACAATAGCATGTCTTTATTGAGATATTGAAAGATATCATAAAGTTTATAGACTTTCACAAAGTGACTAACACATCATTATATATTATTAGTTAAAGGACTACATTACTTAAAAAATATGAGGAGTCCACTAAGCTAATTTGAACTAAACAAAACTAAATCTAAATTAGATAATCTAAGTTAGATTTTGAAAACAATATTACATTTTCCTAGTAGCTTGGCATTAGTCTCTAAATTAACCAAGGTCATTATTAACAGTTTGTCACTATTGATTATCCCAAAAAATGATAAATTGCTAAAGTTGGCATTGGAGAAAAAAAGAAAAAAAATAGATAATTCAAAGCTTTTCAAAAGATTCTCGTTCTATTTCACAGTTTTCTCTTGAAAAGGGTTTGTCTAATTGAAATATTTTCTAAGTTTCATAATATTTGAGGAGCTTAACTATTCCTGAAAGTGATTTCAAGAAGAACGTTTAAAGAATTTATCTTTTTGCTAATGTACAGATTTACTTAATGCTATTGGAATTAGTGTCATATTACAAAAGAGTTTACCTGATTAGGATAAAGAAATCTTTTCAAGAACTTTCCTAATCAGAATAGAAGCTTGGACCTCAACTTTTGTTTAAGAAAGTCTTTTCACCACTTGAGGAACTTAGTGAGAAATAGGAGTTGAATCTTTTTTTTTTACCTATTGCTCACCTTTCAATATCATAATTGTTTCCTGGAGGTTGAATATATACAATTGAAAGAGACATTTTTTCTAAAACTTTTTTTCCTATATTACCAATAATGTATTGAGACATGTACATATGATCAATTGAAGCTTATTTACATTTCAAAAACTGATATGTTTTATGTCAATTAATCACCTTTGGTGAGGATTTATGCTACTTAAAATTCAGGATCAAACTATAGCAATGATATTAGAAGTTAGAAGGATATTTACTTGAACTTCTAATAGAGCAATAAATTACTCCCAAAGTTATACTTAGAAAGGTAAACCAATTAAGACAAGTGAGTTAGTTAAAAAATTAGCTTTAGCATCTCATGTTATATATATAACTTATAAATGTTTAATAAAGTATATATAACTAGTTTAATAGAGAACAAAAAAAAAAAAATACACTAATATTAAATTCTTAAGGGTTATTTCAACTATCCAAATATTTTGATACTTTTACTTAAACCTTAGAAGAGATTTCTATCCTATTTGTCATTACCTGCAACATCATAGACAAGCCTTATTTAATAAGTTCTTTATTTAAGCAAGTATTTTATTGGGATATTCCAAACTAGAATGATCAGATTTCAAAGTTTGCTAGTATAGTTTGAAATAGGGAATGTTTAAATAATTACTAAAGTCCTAAGAGTCTTAAAGTCTACTGATACAGTTTGGGATTAATGATGTATTTAAATAATTATCATAGTTTTAAAAAGAAGTTTATTTCCTATCTAGTTCAAAAATTAGATCAGGTATAATTTGTATAATTAAGTTAGAAATTTTTCTTTATGCAATTCTTATAGGAAATCTTTTTTAGTCCAGTTATTAACAGGGAGGCCAAAAGTTTCATTCTTGTATAATCAAATTATTTTTCTTATATGATCCTTATGTGATATTGAACTCTGAACCTTGTGATTGTGTTCTGAAAATACTATTACTATACTATAAATCCATAGATTAAACAAAGATAAATTTATTTATATATTTAAAATAAATATAATATAAGATCAAAATAATTTATAAAAAAAAAAAAAACTCTTTCTGTTGATCCCCAAATTTTTAGAAATTTTTATTTTTTAATAATTTTTTGAGAAAAAGAGAAACTAGTCAAAAAACAAGAGAAAATACCTTTACAATTAAACAACTTATAAAAACAAGTTCAAGAACTTTTTACAAAGTGCAGAAGAGATAAGTTTTACAAAAATTACTAACTTCTACTATATAAATTTCTTCTTTTAGAAAGAAAAAAACAACAAGAAAGGCTGAATCACAGTAAGCTCTTGGAAGCCTAATATTAACTTCACAAAGCTCCTAGCCAGGCCAGTGCAGGTTAGTATCTTTCTAGACATCAAGAGAAGCTTTACAAACAATAACTCAAACTGATAAATCAATTCAAATCCAAATACTCATAAAACCTAGAGGGATGTTCAAGCTTCATTGACTATACAGTAAAGAAACATATACACTACAACAATAGCATTTCAATAATATTATGTCATGCAAATACAGACATGTATATTTTTCATAACAAGCTCAAAAACGTGTCAAATAAACAATGTTAATACACTTTTTACATGTTTATGCAAATCAATTATCAACAATCCTATAATTATATATATTTATACAAATCAATTATCAACAATTCCATAATCTCATGTGCTTATTATTGACTAATCAACAATATAAACAATACTATCACAATATACACATGAAACAAATATTACCAACACATTACAACAAACAACAAGGTTTTTCATATTACCAAAATAATAATAAGGAATAAATAAACCTACAACATGTGTCTAAGAAAATATAGCAACAATTATCAGCAAAACACAACAATACCAAACACAATTAACTTACTTCATATCACATGATCAATATGTCTATGTAAAAACACAAGCTTTTATAGATCACTAAAGAAAAAGAAGCACATATTATAGAGATCCTAACTCAATTATTAGATAAATATGATCAATAACAGAAACTATAGGCAACACAAACCCTTCTTAATATTACTTCAACTTAAGAAGTCATTCTAAACCCTATCTTAGGTCCAACCCAATACTCAATTATAGACAGTATTATTGCTAGAATCCTGAATGTCGATCATATCATCTTTATTAAAGCCAACGTTCTTAAACAACATATTATTTTTCTATGGATCAAAGGATAAGGAAAAGAAGAAAATCTTCTAGCTCTATTTTTAGAGAATAAATACTTGAACATAATAGAACAAGCTGAACAAGTACAATACTCTTTACAAAATATTATGTCAAGTCAGACAACACCTGAAAACAATCTTTCTATATATAGCTGGCAATCATTATGAAAGTTCAAACAACCACAACAGTTGAAATCCCAAATATTACTGAAATTGAAATGGAAGATAAGGAACTCAAAAATATAATCGAAATGGAAATTATCAATGAGAAGATTAAAGAAGACAATATAGCTAAACAATATACATATAAAACAAGAAATAGACCAAAGATATCCAATATCAATCTCTTTTATATTAAGGTGGATGATGAATATAAAATGTGTGTATTTACTTCCAGGCTCTCAGAAGAAACTGAAACAAAATAAATAGCATATTTACAAAATATATTAGGCTTGCCAAAATATTTTTAGTTCTTCAAAAAAGAATTTATTAATAGCAATATATAGACAACATTCTGTTGTGAAGAGGAGGAAGATGTATTTCAATATCTTGAAAAAATTAATAAAAAAGATGAAGAAAACTTTACTATTATACCTATAGATATAGAGAAATAGTCAAACTCTATTCAACCATCAAATAAAAAAGTTTTCCAGCAAACAAAAGATGAAGAAAAAACCTCACTAGTGGTTACA
>CAJVPT010004031.1:0-14150 GCA_910592055.1 Acaulospora colombiana
TTTGAGAATGGCATCTCTTAAAAGGTTCCACTTTTCTTCTATTGATATTTTGTTTTGTGCTGAGCTTGCTATTCTTTGATCAACTTCTTGTTGAAATTTGGTCCAGTTTTTTTCCGACGTATGTTTCCAGTTGTATTTAGAACATGTGTTGTTATGGATTTGAAAGGATGGTGTTGAAAATTGCCATATTCCAGATGGCAGATGGCTGCAGTGTAGTCACTAGTGATTGT
Source organism: Acaulospora colombiana (assembly GCA_910592055.1). Classification (NCBI taxonomy): domain Eukaryota; kingdom Fungi; phylum Glomeromycota; class Glomeromycetes; order Diversisporales; family Acaulosporaceae; genus Acaulospora; species Acaulospora colombiana. The sequence goes on from CAJVPT010004031.1 coordinate 231, forward strand.
GGGACTTGTGTCTTGATCTATAGAAGCCATTTGTATGTTTTAATCTTCGTGTGAAGATATCCAGATCTGATCAATTCTAATGCAATGGTTCCTGGAGTTTTTCTATATGAATTCTTGTTGGTAAGGATTTATGTATCGGAATGAGTTTATAAGGTTGTAGTCTGATAGAAAGGGTGTGATTCTTTTTGTTTGATTGATGGAATGTTGACTGTTTTTGTCAAGGAGAGGGTCATGTATCTCGTTGAAGTCCCCAGCTATTTTTTTTTTTTTAATAACTGGCTCATCCTTGTTTTATTTGCGAGAAAGATTCATTGTGTACATGTTATCATGCATTTACAATTTTTATGTCTTTCTAAAATACAAATTCAACTATCTAAAGATGGATTTATCCTTCTTACCATTGACTTGTTGCCACCTACTGCGGGGCCTAACATGTCAAGGATGGCTAATTAGTGTTGAAATTAGAAGAGAAAGAAAAGGAAAAAATTGTGAAAGGATTTGTGATTCCTTTAAATGACCAATCTATGTAACGATTAACCAGATCTATGTATTGGTCTTTAATTAGTTGTTCAGATAATATGGCATCTGATGGTGGTTGTACTTGAGTATGACTTTTAGAATGTATGTCTTTTTTGGTAATATTGTTTTTTGTTTTCCATTCTACAATGTGTTTACATCGCTCCTTCTATATGGAGTGTAGGAATTCTCTGTATTGATTTATACACTTTTGAAGTATAGGTTGTGATGTTGTATGTGAGCCAATGTAATTGTTGATTGCCAGTGTGATGTTCTTTCTGATGATGCCTTTGATGAGGTCTAAGATTGCTTAGTCAGATTTGTTAAAAGACATGTTTCTTATTATAGGATGGAAAGGAGGAGTGGTAATAGATGCTTTGCAGACTTTCATATTAAGTATGAAGATACTTGTTAATTTTCGCCTGTGTGCTTCCCATGTTGTGATACATAAGAAGGTATAAGAAGTAGTTTCTGTTTCGTAACATTTAGTACATTCTTTGTTTCTATATATGTGTGGTTTACATCAGTTAAGTTTGGTCATGGTCTATACCCTTTATTAATTGTATTTTTCGCAGATTATACATATTAATATGATTTGTATATATTTGATTTACATGATAAATATAAACTATGTAAGCTATTTACGTTAAGTAAATTACTATCTACACATAATATACAAAAACAACTCATACTGTGCTAAGGTATATGATAAGGGTATACGATACTCTCTTAATTTTTCCTGGAACAATTTTTAAAAGTAATCCAGTTATCAGACCGTTGTATATACTCTAACCTGTACTATAGATTTTAAGTACTTCAGTGTGATGCGCGAATTACTTCTCCCACCAAGGTCTCCCGATAAAAAGCATTACCTATATTTGTGCATGCTGATCAGCATCCTACCGGTTTAATAATTACTTTTTTAGTCAAAACAGGGGCCCCAATCCCAATCAGGAGTTGTTTCCCTTAAGAGATTATGGTATTGGCTTTTGAATACAGAGTTATGTACTTGCGAATCTAGACCATCTCGAATCAGGTTGTTGAGCTGGGCTGTGGTAGGTCTCAATGTTGTTTGAAACCTGCCTCTCATGGTTAAACCAAAAGAACCATTTGACGGCTTATAGTCATTGACATCAAATTTACCTTTAACGGTAGTAATCTAGTAGTTGCCAAGTTGATTGCCATTATGCTCAATCAGCTTTTGGATATCCCTTTCAATTGGATAAGCCAAATAACTGCCAAAATGCTATGTCTGGTTCCCTGAGTACCTTCTGGTGCTGCTTCAAGTTGTGAAGGAGGAGGCTTGAGAGTGGGTGCTTTATGCAGCGCTTTTTTCTGTGAAGTTTCAGCTGTTTCAACCTCCATAATTGTTTGTATTGTGCCTTATTTGTGGGGTCCGATGTAGTGTTTCTTTCTGGCGATATGACTGGTAAAGTCAAGACCGCACTCTGAACACTTGCATGGTTTAGGACGCGAAGATTGTTTTCTTGTAGTTTGCTTGTCAGCAGGCATACCAGGTTTTTTGTCACCCTGTTGTTTACCTTTTCTAGGTCGACATTTTCTTTTCTTGTAGAAGAGCCTGGTGCAGGTTGCATGGCAAGAACTTGTCATTTAGAGTTACTAAAACAAACCGAAGAAGCTTGACCTATCCACTTGGAAAAGAGCTTCTTTACTTGAGATAACTGTTCAGTTGGTCCCATGTACTTGAATATAGCACCATATAGAAAGCTTATTTCCACTGAGATATTCGCCATCATTGTGGTTTGAATGTAAACAAAAAATAAAACCAACGTTCTCCCTCTCTTCCGAAAATTTCCTAATAAGGAAATTTTTACAAATTTTGATAGGAGTGGAAAAGAGTTTTTTTTTTTTTGTTGGTTTCTGGGGTTATGTTGTTGGAATCTGTTTGTGTGATTTGAGAGTCGATAAGTTGTTCCATTGATGTCACAACTTGCTGCATGGAGCTGTCGAGTGTATTTATTTGATTTGTGAGTTGAGCCTATTTGGCCCTGATGTCCTTGACTGGGCTGGTGGCCCTTCTCTTTCTTGAGGTGCTGGAGATAATGCTGATGTTGTCGTCTATTTCTTTATTGTTATCATCTGCATCAATGAAGTTGTCTATATCTTCTGTTGAAGTGTAGAGCTCTTGGATATCAGTTTTTATGTCATCGATACGTTGATTTAGATTGGAGAGGTCTTGCTTAATGTTGTTGATTTTGTAATGCATGTGCTTTAGAATGTTGTAGATGTCCCTGAGTGTAAGATTTTCAATTGTTGGCATTTGTTGTTGTTAATTGTCAGATGTGTTCGATGTGGTTTCTCTTTTTTTTCTATTGACAGCATCTGCAAGGAATGTTGTACTTGATGTTTTCTTTATTTTTCTGGGCTTGTTGTTTGTTCCTGCTGGTTTGTATCTAGCGCAAAGGTGGCCAAATCTTTTATTGTTTTGTTGTTTCTGTTGAGTGCATTCTTGTTGTCTGGCTTTAATGTGATATTCTTTAACAAGGTGTTCTGTATTGGAACAGATGTTGCAGATTTTGGCTACGGTGTTCACCCATGTTAGTTCAGTGGTACCAACTAAGGCATTGATATTTTTTGCATGTATTAGGTAGTTCCTCATTTTTGAAGCTGAGAATAGCAAATCTTTTTCTGGTGTATCCCTGTATAGTTCTGGGTATGTAGCATGTTTGTGCTTTCATTTCGTTGATTATTTTTTTTAGGTCATAGCCAGTTGTACCTGGGGGAAGGTTGATGAGTTTAAGTGTAAATTTGTTCCTTTCTTCTTTGATTTGTTTGGTGTCTAGAAAGGGGAATATTCTAATCAAGTTGTCTCTAAATAGGATTGCCCATCTGTTACTGATTTTGTCAAAATCTTGTTGGTTGTGAAATTCTATATTGGCTAATTGCCACATGCCAATGATTTGCATTTTGATGGATTTTACATTACCATATTTGAAAAGAGCAGTACGGACATCTGCTTGAGATATGTTTAAGGGAATGTCCCATGCTCTGATTGTTTTGTGTTTGGCTTCAATACCATTGTAAACTAGTGCAGGCTGCATGTGTATGATGGTATTATTGTCGATTTTGATATTTTTGGCCTTTTCAGCATCCCTTTCTGCTCCAAATAGGACTATGATGTTGTTGATATCTTATGACTTGTTGAGTCTGATGGATGTGAATGATTCTAGGTGGGACAGAAATTTTTTGATGAGATTAAGTATACTGTTATCATCCTGGCCTGGGACTTCATTGGTGGGAATGAACATTTTGAACTATTTTCTGCCATATTTAGTGAACCAATCAGTGGGTCCTTGGCTGTTGTGTTAAGTAGAAGTTGGTATGTCGTCAATGTTTTGAGAAAGTTTTTGTAGTGTTTGCTGGTCGATATTGGACTTCGATTGGACTTCCTCAAACCAGTTGTCAATAAAGTCCTCTTTGTCATTAAAACCTCGTGGGGTAGAAGGTATGCTGTTATTCTCTTTGTTTGTCAAGTTGGTTACTATTCTGAGTGTGTTTTGGTTGCGTTTGGAAGAAGAGGGGGTGGTATTGTTTACAAAGCTAGTTAAAATATTGATAGAGACGCTGTTGTTGTGGCTATCTGTAGTGTTATTGCTGTTGATGTTTTTGCTACTGTTGAAAGAGTTTGCAATACCACAAAGTCTTGTTTGTGCAGTGTTTTTGTGAGGAGTTTGTTGATCATTAAGCTCCATGTTTTCAGTGTTGTTTTTTGGATTTTTGGACGAACTAGGGGTTGCTTGTGCTTGTGTTTGAGTGTTTCTGTTTAAAATAGTCTTGGGAGGCATGTTGTGCTTTAAAATTCTGTACTTTGGATCCATTTTTTCACAAAAGAATAAAATTTTCAAAAAAGAAAATTTTCAAAAATCAGTAATATATGGGAAAGAGTTTTTTTTTTTTTTGAAATACATAATCATATATACACAATAAATCTTTCTTGAGACCTATGGGTCTGTAGTGCAATGGTTAGCACTCTATAGGTTATATCACAAGATTCATAGATCAAATCCTCCAGGGGCAAAACCTCTGAAAAAACAAATATTAATCTGATCTATTGGCATAACTGTAAATTAACTGATGTTTTATGTATAACTGTAATCATCTGAAGACTCTGCTATTGAACTGTGATCACAGATCAGTACTATACAAGATTGTTATATGGTTGAACTTCCAAAATCAGATAGGATTATTCTTGATACAACTATATTATCATGTCTAATAACAAGAAAAATAGACATTAAAACTGGTAGCATGCTGCTGAAGGACAGGTGATAAACAAGTCAGCACTTCAATTGAAAGATAGAAAAAGATCCTTCCAGTCAATTGCTTGAGCTTTTATCAAGAATTTAAGTATGTGGCTATGTTGAGCTTACAGACTTAACTATTATGAGGCCTTGATAGAAGGTGAAAGTCATGGACCACTTCAAAGAACTGAAAACTGGGGTTCAGAATAAAGAAAATTTGATAGGCTGATAACCAACTACTCTTAATAAAAATAATTTGGAAATAATTAAGAAGGAATTGTATATATTTTCGATAATAGGGTAAAAATCAGTAGTAATTATACATATAGTAAAATAAATATAGCTACTCATATAGATAGGTTTATTAAATATATATAAGAGCTTAGTTATAATATGTAATCAAATGATTAACTTGTATAATGTAAAAATACATCAACTTGTATTGGCATATTATAAATAAAAGACATAACCATAAAAAAAATTCACTCTTTGATAACTATAAATCAAAACTTCATACATAATACTTCAAATGCAGAAATTACTAACCTTATTCAAGGTATTATCAGAAAAGCTCTCATATAGCCCATAATAGACTTCACACAATTCAAAATTAAAGTCCATCAAATAATACACCAAATATTAAACATATACAAATCTTTCTTACGAATGCTACAGAAGGATAAATGTACAAAAGTTGAACAATGTGAAAGGTAGCAAAAAATTTCCAAGAAAAAGAAAAAATCTTGTTACTATAACCAATCAAAACAACATCATACATAGCTTTGAAAGATATACTAATCAAGAACAGATATATAGAAATCATCAATCAATTCATAGATAGTTATTTTTTAGAAAACACAAACTTCTTTTCTATTCTTTCTTTTAATTTCAACTCTAACTAGTCATTCTTGGTATATTACACCTTAATATTGGATAGCAATAGGCCGATCAGTAGAAGTAACCCTCTTTAGATAGTGGAATTTGTAACTAAAAAGATAATATAAGTTGTAAATACATATAATATATAGATAGGGATCGCAATTTTTATCTGAATCTGAATGATTCACAGATTTGATTCAAATAGATCAGATCAAATTTTAAATTTTTTGATTCACTTGTATTCGAATCAGATATGGATTTCAAATTTTGAAATCTGATTCAATTAGATTCTAAATTTTGAAATTGAATAGATTTCAAGTTTTAAAATCTAGCCAGATTCAAATAAAATTTGGCAGTTTAACTATATTTAAATATAGCTATTTAAGATAATTTAAAAAAAAAAAAAACCAAACCTACAAGTCCATAGTGCAGTGGTTAGCACTCCGTAGATCAAATCACAAGAGTTGTGATCAAATACTCTAGTGGAAAACCTTTGAAAAAGCAGATAATAATCTGCATCTATTGGTGTAACCATATATAATCAATGTTTCCATGTATACTTGTCTCAACAGCTGACTGGAGTTTCTGAGTAATACAAGCTGGTTTATATATAGATTGTGATAAGGCTGAATATCTAAAATTGGGTAGGATTATCCCTTGACATAGTCGCATTATCAGATAAGGGTAATAAGAAAAGTAGATGTCGAACTGGTAGCATACTGCTAAATGAAGGAATGGTAAATCAAATGAAGCAAACCTCACATCTTAGCATTGAGACATCTATTCAAGAATTCAAGTATGTGCCTATGCCAGCTCTCGCAGACTTAACCATCAAAAGACATTGATAGGAGAAGAAATCTACAGATCACTCTGAAGGACTTTGAATACCGAGAAGTCCAGAATAAAGAAAATTCGATAACCTGATAGCCAAACTATTCTTATCATAAATAAAATTGTTTTGGAAAAATTAAGAAGGAATTACATATCTTTCTAAATAGGTAGTAGTTACATAAAGGTAGAATAGTTATAGTTACTCATAAAATAGATTTACTTCAAAAAATATATAATTACTTGCTAACTATATATAATATGTAAATTCAGGTTTATATAGTGAATGTGAGTACTATATAGCATATAAAAAGTTAATAAAAGACATGTGCAGAACTCACTGTGATACTCACTTTCCTCACAACAGCACCTGCCAACTGTATAATCACTATTTGCAGTGATAGTTAAGCAGCCCTAGGAGCAATAAACAAGGAACAAATAAATTCAGCCAACCTGAGAATACTTAAAAACAACAACCTAATCAACTCTATAATCCACATTATAGAAAACCAAAAACTCTCTATTATTTGGAAAAAAATTAAAGCTCACAGCAATGACAAACACAATGACAGAGCAGATCTTCTAGCAATAGAAGTAACTCTATTAGGAAAGGTATCTGAGATAGAATATATATAATTAGAAGCAACACAGTGAATTGGATACAATAATAGAATGGATATACTCTAGACAATACAATCATAACCTCTATTAAAAATTTAATCAGTACAAAACATATTTTCAATTAGAGAATCCTTGATCGCAACCTCACAACAACTGACAGTACCTCCACATTAAAAATATTGCATGGGAGGCCTCACTCATTAACAAGCCACCTTTAAAACTCACAACAGGACTAATCAATCGAAAGGACCACAATAGTAGATTCTTTAGATACAGACTCTGGAATCTAGAACTATCTACCAAGAACAAATTGCACAGAAGAGTGGTAAACACCTATATGAACAACCAATACCTCAACTGCCAACAAATAGAAACCAACACATACTGCATGATATACAGAGAGAATAGAGTAGATATCTATAAAGAATTATAGCAAATAATTAATGGAGAAGTTAATAATAAGATCAAACATATCCACAAAACACAATCTCAACAAAGAACTCAAGAAGCAAGTAAAACTTTAAACAAATGAAATCAAGAATTACATAGCAAAAGGAGCCCTTACAATGAACTTAATAAAGACTATAAAAAATACACACTAGCAGAATATCATAAAGAAACTATCAAAAGCATAATTAACAAATTCCTCAATATACAACAAGAAAAATGGAACCAAAGGTGTGATAACTTCATATAATAAGAAAAGGAACACAATATCATTGCAAAAGACAAAAGGCAATGGCAACACATAATCACAAAAAAGACTACACACAAATCCTGCATTCTAGGTATCAACACACTCATGGCACATGCTAGCTATCACTGGCTTAATTGAAACACAATCTATTTATTTATAATAAAATTTTTATGGGACAGGTAGAGCCTTGACAAATTAGTCAAGTATATACTAGTACTTGACAATAAGCCATATGGTATAAAGATTTCCTTAGTGAGTTTACATAGGTAGATAGAATGATAAATTTGTATAAAATAAATTTATACATACTTATCATAAAAATATTTAATAAATAAAGTATAAGCCACCCATTAAAAAAAAAATTAAAAAAAAATCCCTGGATTTTTTTTTATATTTCTTTAATACCTTTATATATTTCTTTAAAATTTTGTGATATTTTTTATAATATTTTTTTCCCTGCAATATTACTGATATTATTTATATCAAAAAATAAAATAGAATATAATAGTTCTTTCAATGATTCCAATGAAATAAATAATGAAAGTTTCAGTTTAGATAGTTATGAATTGAGTGATACCAGTAATATTACTATAAGTAGTTTTTTAGAGGCATTATCGAGTAATAAAATAAATTATAGAAGTAAAATATGAAATTATTTTACAAAGAATTCTAATTTCAATAAAAGTAAAAAAGTTTTTTGCAATTATTGTAGCACCAAATATACCTGTAATAAAGACAACATCTCTAATCTTTTTAAATACTTAGAAAAAAACCACTCAACAAAAATAAATGTATATTCTAATAAACCTTTAATCAAAAAAAATTTTAATACTACAATAGTCAGTATAAATATATTTATTAAATTTAAAATTATACTAAAATTTATTTTTTATATAGTAGATACATGAACCTGAAAAAGTAAAAAAAAAACCTTATCTGATTGATTGTCATAAATTAACACCCCTTTATGATCATAAAAGAGCCAGCATTTCATACATTTATCCAATCAATCTCACAAAAAACTAAAATACCAGCTGCTATATCTGTTAAAATATATATAATGGATTTGTATTTGACTGATTAAGAAAAAATTAAAAAAAATTTGCAAGAAGTAGAGAGCTGTATTTCATTCACTCTCGATATTTGGACATCAACTTTGATAAAGGCATTTTTAGAGATAACTGCACATTTTATTAGCAGTGATTGGAAAATGCATAATATAACTTTAGATTTTATACAAATCTGGAGCATATATACAGGTAAAAATATCAAAGAAAGTTTTGTATTATACTTAGAAAAATATATGATACAAAAGAAGATAAATTTATTTTATATTTAATATATTGCAGTTATATGTTATAACATATATATATATATATATATGTTTAAAGATAATATAAATAATAACTGACAATGCATTAAATAACTTATCATTTATTAAATCATTGGAAGAATAGAGAAATTTACAAGCAATTTTTTTCAATGCAGAAGAGAATCATTTTTGATGTCTTGTATACTGCTTTAATAATGGGATTCAAAAACCTTGAGTATACTTCCAAATAAATTGCAGAAGGTAAATTTTTTATATCTATAACTAACTTATATATATATAATTGTGTAGGCTTATTGTAAAAATATTATCATCACCTTAGTGATGTGAAAAATTAAATGTAGTTTACAAATCCTTAGGAATAGAAACTTGAAACTAATTTTAGATGTAAAAACATACTGGAATTCAATATATAAAATAGTGATCCATACTATACAGTTAAAAGCAGTAAGTTTAATTTATTTTTATTGATATTTATTTTAATTTTAATTTTAAAAAATTTATATATAGGCAATCAGGTATATTACGATGTCAAGCCAGAAACTAAAACAATATATATTTATTGACAATAATTGAAATAGATTCGAGCAGGGTATAAAATTGCTTAGGTAGTTTAAAGAAATAACAGAAATAATTTCAACTTCAAGCTATCCGATATTTTTTTCAATTATCTCTGGATATAATACATTAATTGATTATTTAGAAGATATGTGTAGTAAAAAAAAAGCTGATAAAACAATAAAAGAAGTAACTACTGCTTGTTTATAAAAATTTAAAGAGTACTATAACAAGACTAATAAAGCAAGCCTGTTGGTAGTTATTTTAGATTTGAGGTTTAAAATAAAATATTATAAAATGAATAAGTAGAAAGAAATGATCAATGAAATTAAAGAAAAGTAAATTATTTTACATTTTATTAAATACAATAAAATTGATATTAAGTAAGTTGCAATTTTAAAGATTTTTAGAAGCCTTTTAAAAATACAAGCAGTGTGATATAGAAAATACTGTATCAGGTAGTGGCAAAGATATCCAAGGGACAGTTAGTTCGAAGTTGTTTAAGCAATATCATATAAAAAAACTAGATGAATTGCAGCTGTATTTTTTTCTTTCAAATGTGAATGCCGAAATTGATATATTAGTGTGGTGGAAAATGTATAAACATTAATTTTCATATTTGATACTCATGGTATGTGATTATTTGATAACATCTGCAACAAGTATTTCATTAGAACAAGTCTTTTCAGTAAGCAAAAATTTAATAACCAATAAAAGAAACTGACTATTGGGTAAAATAGTTAGGGCATACATGTATTGAAGCTATGGTGGAAAGGATCTTTGACAAGAAATGCTGGTGATTCATTTTAAATTTTAATTTTTTATTGTATTGTTTAATGTATTGTTAAAATGATATTTATTGTTTAGACTTTTTTTAAGGTAAAAAAAAAATTTTAATGAAGCAAGCAACCTATATGTTGTAATACTTATATAACAATTCTATTATAGCATTCATTATAATACTAATATAGGTCAATTGATGCAAGTTGCTATAATTGTTAGGGTAGATAGTAATTGTTAAAAATCAATCGATATAAGAGTGATTTATAATAGAAAAACACAATTGGACAATAAATAAAAAAAAACCTTTTTCAATTTTTTTGTTGATTTTTTATTTTGCTTCCTTTCACTTTTATCACTTTATCATCTCTACTGCCAGGTATCTTGCCTAGGAATTTTTTTTTTACCTGCAAATGTTCTTTTTTCTGTTTTTTGCTAGTTATCATGAAAATATATACACCTTTTTATATATTGGCTAAACGATTATTTTTATTTAAATATATATAACTATCCACCATCACATAGCTACAATCAAAAGTATATTTTTATCACTTATAATATTTTTACAGCTATTATATTAACTACCTTTGCTTTTGCTATAACTATATACTTGGTTTTTTCTTTTTCAATCAAATAAACTGGCACTTTTTTTGACTACTTTAACTGGCATCTTTTATTGACTAAATAACTTAGTATCTTAATTATTGACTGAACCTTTACATCAATTCACTGTTTCCATTATATTTACAGTCAAATGAGTACAAGGCATTTGATATTTTGTTGCTGCTGTATCTTATATTTATTTATAAAACACTGGTATAGGCAATATAATGCATATCTTAAAGAAACAGAAACAGATCAAAGCTAATGGTGAGTAAATTTATCAAAGAGGGGAAACAAAAACCAAAGAGCCTTTTAACTGGCAAATCTATAAAGTTGTCTCCAATGGGAAACCCTGAACTAATACTTGTAGGCTGGTCTTCATAAAAGTACAACTAGCTGCTATTAATAAAGTTCGATATTGCCTTTAATAGAATACCCTGAACTAATATATTAAATTTTATCAATAAAATGTTAGGCAAGCTTAAATCTATTACATTGTTACTGCTGCCTCCAGTGAGAAACCCTAGACTAAAGCAGGGCTTTCAAAAACATTTAAATAGATATTTGTATAGTTACAAATTGGATTGTTCACAATTTAACTTGTAGCTAAGCTTTTGGTTTCCTATTGCATTGGCAAGTTGTATATATATATATATAGCTAATACACATTTTTTAAATATATATAGAAATTTATACTGCTGCCCTGCATTTTCTTGTATCATTGAAAAACAATAACCCTGAGAAGTATATTGCCTACTTACAAAGTTTTTTAACTAAATTAACAAATGTTCACCTAATTGTGTCTGATCCTAATATCGATTTTTTTTTAAATATAAATGTATCAAAGTATATGTACTTGCTATATATTTTTTATTAATGCTAATAAAAAAATAGAAAAATTGATAAAGAGAATTTATAAGATTCCTGAGATTTTGCCATATTGATAATGTAGAAACTACTGCTACTTTGAAAGTAGACATTGATAAATTGAAAAAAAAATAAAATAAAAATACATAAAAATTTTATAAGTTCAAATAGTTTTAATAATAAAAAATGCAGTTAACACCTTTATATTTTATATAAAGGAGAACCTGATAACACAAAAACACTTTGCCAATACCCACAAAGTAAAAACGACATTTCTTGGGTCCCTGCCTAGATATAACAAAAAAAAAAATTAAAAGAAAGTGAGTATATGAAAAAGTAAATCTGTTGTTTTTACATATACAAGTCATTAATGCTATCTCCTGCCTACTGATTGTAATAAAAAAAAATGAAAAAATTATAATTTGTGACAAAGATTTAGACAAGGTGATACTTGCTGTATATCGTAAACAGATTGGACCTGAAGTTTTAAATATTATGCAAGGTACAGTGTTAGAAATGTTCCAATTATGAAGAAGGATTGCCTGATCTGATGGTACTGTAAATCGAAACTTAATCAAGGAGTATTGGTAGCTGCTAGGTATATAAAATTCATATATGTTTAATTTCATACTTGAGTAATACTGATAACAAGTTTTAGATATTGATTGACAAGGAAATATGGAATTTTTACACATATTTTCAATATATCAAAAGAGTTACGAGAAACAAGCCAACAGTATCTGCATAAAAAAAAAATTGTCTCAATAAACAATCTTCTGTTTAATTATGCAATGAATATTTTTCTTGCCAATGCGACTTTGAGTATATAGCAAAAAATTGTCAAGCATAAACTTCCAAGATTAGATAGAAAAAATATGGAGTAGTCGAAAAAGGTATCTCAATTTTTATAACAAGAAAAAAATCAAACTTAATCATCAATTAGGTCTCTATGAAGTATATGCATCCTAAAGATATAGCAAATTTGCCAATGCTGATACAAATTTCCTGGACCATGCAATTACAGCTAAAGATGGGTTCCTAAAGGGGGAGGCAGGGATATAAGTCAAATGTCTCTTACTAGGAAAAATTAAAATTTTTAAATTAATAACTATAAAAAAACTACTTATAATTGTTCTTCATTATCTAAATCATTGATTTATAGCATTTCTTGACTTTTGTCCCTATTAAAGTAAAGAGTCATGAATTTTGTTTCTCAAAAAAGGACATAAGTGATTTGCAAAATTTTATATGCTAAATACTTTAGGGACCGATTATTAATTACAGCTAGCTACTTGAGAGGAATTTACTTTAAAAGTGATCCAGAATTTACTTGCCATGAAGGGAATTTCAATGGAGGCAACTTCTATATGACTAAATAGAGAATAAAAGTAGAGATGATAGGTATTTTTATTAAAATAATAAAAAAGTTTAGAATATAAAATACTAAGTTTTTATTTAAATTTTTATACAAGGCAATATTCTTTTTTATTGGTTAGAACAAGAGTTACATGGCACAACTGTTTTGCTGAAGGAAGGTGTAACTAGTGAATTATCACAAAACCTGGCAAAAAAAACAGTAACAACAATTAAAAAATGGAAAAAAGAAACTAAAAAGGAAAAATATATGAAGTATTGGCAAGAGCAATTGCAACAAGATCTCCTTGCTTTGCTAGTACTAAAAGAATTGACAAAAAAAAATCAAGGCAGTAGCAATACTACAGAAAATTTAAATTATATAGGTAAAGATGGATCCTTAAAATAGTTAATAGGAATATAAGTAAGGACATAAGTCAGGCTGACTTTTAGCTATAAAGATATAATATTTTAGTTATAAAAATATATATAACTTAATAAAATAATAATATTATTATATAATTTTATTGATATATATTTAAACTGACAACTCTTTCCCGTAGATCCATCTTTTTTTCAAAAATTCCCTTTTTAGGCAATTCTTGGAAAAGAAGTCACAAAATCCA
>CAJVPT010004032.1:0-14150 GCA_910592055.1 Acaulospora colombiana
TTTTGTATGAAGACGAATTAGTCACTTTGTGAAAGTCTGTAAAATATTGTAAATTTATTTTCAATTTTTCAATAAAGACCCACCATTGTGGCATAATTGCGAGTTAAAAAAAAAATAATAATAATAATATAGTTATATAAATAACTACTCCATACCTCAAATTTTTTTAAATCACTTTTATAGAACTCTTTATATATACTAATAATATATATTTCATTCTATTCTTGATAAATTATTGGTAATTCTTTGAATGAGTCAGAACTTTCAACCATTTCAGAATCATTTGAAAATATAAAAAGTATTTTGAAGATCTCAATAATATTTATTTGCTTATTTAATGTTTATTTATTAATTAATGTTTAATTGATTTAGAGTCCTCCAAAGTATATTAGCTTTTTTAAAAATAATATTCCCTCAAATAAAGATTCTTATGATAATAATTTTTTAGATAGTTATGATTCTTCAAAAGATTATAAAGACACCTTTAATAAATTTTCTAATAAAGTATATGTAGATTTAATGATACTTATTTTAAAAAATAATCTCAGTACTTTAACTGAAAATGAAATAATTTCTTTTTTTAGTAAACATTCTAGTTTATTGATTAGTCTTTTGCCAAAAAATATTCAACAAGGATATAAATTCATGAATAATATAAAACGCCAAATTTAGATTATTTTAAAACTTGCATATTATCTTATAACAATGTAAAATATTTTTTATATCATTGATCAATTATTAGTTGCATTAAAAATATTTTAGAGATTCCAAATATTTTCAAAGAATTTTCAAAAAACTTTTAAATATTATATTAAAATAATTTGTTAATTAAATTATTTTAGATTAAATGTTTAATTTTATTTATTTATTAATTATTTTTTTTATAAAATAGTAGAGAAATAATATATAAAAAACAAAATAATTGTGAATGGTGAAGAGATACAGAGAATTTTATTCTGAAGGATTCTAAATTACTTTCAATAATTTTATATTCTGGTGCAACCAATTGTGATACTTTTGAAAAAATTTCATTACATCCAATATATATTTAATTAGGAAATATATCAATTTGGAGGTACAATAAACCAGATGCAAAACAACTATTAGGATATTTACCAATAATAAAATCAAAAAATATAACAGAAAAACAATTACAAAATTTCAAAAAAATTGTGCGCAAAACATTTCACAAATCTCTGGAGATCTTACTTAAGCCACTAATTTCAATAAAAGATAGAATCAATTTTCAAAACTGTTCGATTTTTTCTGAAAATATCTATAATTATAGCTGGCTGGCCTGAAGCTGCACTCTTTTATTTAACTTATAAATCAAGTAATTCAAACAATCCTTATCATTTTTGCTTAATTACAAAAGACAATCTTGTAGAAATAAATTTATTAAATAGTAATATAATATCCCAAAGTCATAAAAATATAAAATAATTGTTTCAATTAAATCTAATAAAATCAGTATCAATAAAAAATATTAATAATTTTTTTTGGAGTATTCTGTAAGTTTTTATAGTTTTTATATATAATTTATTTATTATAGACTGAATTAATTTTTATTAATTTATAGTAATATGAATATATATAAAGCAACTATATCTAATAGAATGCATCATCTTGATCTTAATCTTTTTCAATATCAAATTGAATATATCTGAAAGTTATTAAAAGAGTTTTAAGGTCTCTTACTATTAGATGAAATAGATCTAAGACTTGCAAAAATTTCAAGATTTCCAAGATTAAAGATTTTTACACATAGTATTCAATCTATTGTAAGATTAATTGTAGATGAATATAAAAATCTAATAAAAGTTATGATTTTTGTAATGGATAACATATGTGATAAAAATATATAAAATATAGATATCAAAGAATTATCAATAATTTATCAAGAATAGAATAAAATATATACAGTATTATTAGTAGATATAAGGAGTTCTCTGAAAGCAATTTAAAAAAATTTGAGGTATGAAATATTTGTTTATATAACTATGCTATAAAATATATATTATAATACAAATCTATAAATTCTTGGGTGTGAAGATTTATAAAAACTTTTAAAAGATTTTCAGCCTCACAATTAAAACTTCCAAAATTACATTTATGGATATATCACATAGTCCCATCTATTTGAAAATATAGAGTTATAAATGAATTTACTTTGGATACCTATAAAAGTCTTCACAAAGAATATGTTAAACAATCATATTATTTAAATAATAAAAAAAATATCAAGGATCAACTAATGCAAAAAATAAGTTTGTAATAAGATTACCAAATTTTAAAATATCTAATATTATTTTATATTATATTGAATCAAAGAAATTTAATAATTAATAAATTTTCATAAAACTCTAAGAATCTTTCAACAACTTCTAAGACATTTACATTTTCAAATAAACTTTGAGAATTCGATTCAAAAAATTTAAACTATACAATAAGTAAAATATTTCAAAAACTCTCAAGAAATGATAAAACTTTTATACTAGGATTTGAAAATCTTGAAAACTCTTTAAAACTATATTTTAATTCTTTAAATACTTCTATAAATAATTTTATAGACCTGTGGGTCTATAGCACAGTGGTTAGTGCTCCACAAATCAGATCACAAGATATCAGTTCAACTCCCGGTAAAGGCAGCTAAATAGAATTAATATGGTATCTGACGCCATAACTTGTAATGTGCTGTTTCCCATAAAAAGCCATTTCACATGCAGATCCAGTGGGTATTGAGATTGTAATCTCCAAAAGGTGAAATGGCATGACGATTATCTGGTAGATACATGATGATCGCCAAGATCGTTAACACGAAGTACTAAGCCCCTCAGGAATCATCGATGAACATTAACGTACAATGTCAGCGAACTACCAGTGCTATCCCTATGTAGAAGTTGCATCCTGCTTAATGAGTAACCCCTAGATTTGACAGTTAACACCAATCGAAAACCTGATGGATAAGTCTACTAGAAGATTCAGGAGTCACGTCCCTATTGGTGAATAACCCCTAGGTTTGGTAGCATGTACCAACCATTGGATGAAATTCTTGAAGCATTGACTAGGCAGTGCACAGATGCACTAAGATCTATTTGCAGCTGTATGGACCAAAGACGTAATTAAGAGGTAATAAGGTATAGAAGGTTAGCGTAGGTCCTAGTAAGGAATAAATACCAGGATTTAGATTAGGTTAGGCAGTTTAAAACTAGTGGTAGGATTTCCACCTTCTAAAGATCCAACTTGGAATGCGAACCCACCTTCTGGATGTAAGTTGATATATTTGAATAAGGCTAAGGTAAAGGGGCAGGTTAACTTAGATGGACCATTGTAGTCATGTAATTGGTATAAAATACTTAATAAGCATGTGCTATTAGCATCTTTCACTCCTCAAAAAAAAAAAAAAAAAAAAAAAATTTTATATTAATGATTTTTGGAACAGATATGATAGAAAATAATAGTATTATCTAGATATCTAACAATTATCGTAGTTTAGTAATATATCAGTTAAAATGAATTCTAAAGAATTTTGTAACTATATGATAGATAATAGAATCTGTTACAGAAAAATAAATATAATTGTTAAAAATGTATTTATTATTTTGTTTTAAAACTAATATACTTTTAGGTATATTAATATTAAGCTTAATAAAATAATTCAAAGACCTTTACTTCAATTAGCATTAGTACAATGGTTGATTTTAAATTGAAAAAAACTCTATATACATACAGTATATGTAAATGTGCATATCTTAAATTAATAAATATATATAATTTAGTAAATATAAGAGCAATAGGTAATATAGTTCATATAATTCCAAGATTTGATAAATGTAATGAATATTTATTAAATAATTATTTATTTTAATATATATATTATCACTTTGAATATTTCTGAAATTTTTTAAAATAAAAAATATTCAAAGCTTTTTATTATTAAAATTAATGAAATTATTTTTAGTTTATAAATTTTCGAAAATTTTGAAAGATTTTTAGAGTTTTTTTTCAAAAATTTTTGAAAAATTTTTAATAGGTGAAGATCTCCAGAGTTTTTTATCAAAAAAATTTCCTGATGCTACTTATAACACTACTACTAGTCTGGTGGCTTAAGCAATTAAATATACTAAGGCAAAAACATACTTTACTTTTAGAAATCCACTTATACTTAGAAAGTGAGGCTATACTATTATATATTTTGCATTATTACAAAATTTGGAAAAAGCTCTAAAGCAATAAATCTTCATATATAGTAATAAACTTATATGGAATACTAAAGAACATTTTAGAAAAGAACAAGACCTTTTATCTGACAGATAATATTACAATAATATTTCAGAATCAAATAATAAATCAATGCAATTAAATACTAAATAGACAGATAGAGGAATAGGAAGAACTAATATTAAATATAATAGAAAACTAAGATGGAAACCTAACTTTAAAAAAGAAACTGATGAATCTAATAATAATATGGATGAATTATACACTCAAACTAAAAACAAACTAGTCACATATACAGCTAAAACAAGGCAAAAACCTAGATTCAAAAGAGCTTGATATGCTTAACTAACAGGTAGTAATAATAAATCTATTAACTTAAACAGGTAATAGAATCAGAGAACTAATCAAGAATTCAGAAGTTCATACAGTTTAAACTTTAAAAACAATAGATCTATTCCTTGATAACAGATCTTAGCTAATTTGAAAAAAATGAATACAAGAATTAGTAGAATAAAGCAATAATTCAAAAAATGTTCTTGGTCAGAATACAAATAAGAAACCTGATAATTATAAAGTATACCAGTCCAACCATAGTTTTCTGAAGAAAAACCAAACTCCCAAAAGAATATAGCTTTTTTCAGGAATTAATAAATTCAATAGCAAGTGCAATAAACAATAATATATGTAACAATAAATTTTCAAATAATACAAGCTTTTTAGATAACTTTATTTCAATAATAAATCTAATACTATTAAAATATCAAAAAGTCATATCCTTTATCAAAATAACAATATCAAACCATCTATCAATAATATTATAACTATAGGAACATACAACGTGAAAAATATTAATACAATCCTTAATCAATAAAGACTTTAGAAAAAAATTCAAGAGATGAATATTGATATTCTTGAAATTTGTTAACCAATATTTATATTTGAATTTGATACATTTATCTTTAAATTTTAAAAAATATATAAGTTCTTTCATAGCACTAACAATAGTAGATCTAGAGATTCTGGATTAGATCTTTTAATCAAAAAGAAATATAAAAAAAAAACTAACATGTATAGACAAGATAAAGGATTATATAATAGGAGCTAGATTCCTGTCAGCAAAGAGTAAACTTGCAATTTTTCAAGTTTATTTACCTTTTAACAAGCAAGAAAATAGACATCTGCAACAAATCCTATAAAAGAAAATTCATGAAAAACAGAAAAAAGGCTTTAAAGTAATTATTATAAAGACTTTAATACTGTAATTGATTCTATAACAGATCCGTCTCCTATTAATAATAAGATATATATCAGATACAAAAGAACTAAAATCAGGTTATTTAATTTCTTAAAGAACTAAAATTTTACAGATGTTCAAAGGCTTTGGGAGAAAAAAGGAAACAATACTTTTACATAATTGAACAAGTTAGTTTATTACAGAATTGACTATATTTGAATCATAGCTAAACTGAGTCTTGAAAACTTACAGAATTTCTATAATATATCAATGGAAACTTTAATAAGTAGTGACTATATACTTTTAATGATTTGTTTGACAACTGACAACTTACTTAAGAAAATAAAGTAGAAATCATAAAAAACTAAAGGTATTAAATCCCAGATATTGCTAACTCTATAAATATTTAGTAGAAAAAGTTTAGAATTTGAATAGATACTGCTTTTTTTAATTATAAAAATCAAGTATATATAGAATCTTCAAGTAACTTCAACATATTACAAATACTGGATAAAACCTGATACCTGGTAGAATCTACTATTATTAAAGAAGCCTTTAAGACTCTAAAAACAAAAAAAGTATATTTCAACTCTAAAAAAAAAACACAAAATTGAGAGTACTATTCCTAAATATAATTTTAATATATATAGAAAAGCTAATAAAATTCACTATCTATTCAAAAAAGTTCAAACAATATAGGAACCTTTTATTAAAAAAAAAAATTTCAACTGTGATTAATAGGCTTTATACCCTAAGTAATAATATATTTATCCAAGACTTGTCACCTCTTCAAAATGCTACTGATGTTGAAATATAGTTAAAATAAATTATTAAAATAGAATTGATCTTACATACAATTTGTAAAAAAAAAGAAAGCCTCTATATTAAAAATCAAATTAAACATGCTTGTGAAATCAGATGTGAGGATCTCAAAAGCAATAAAAATGAATGCTAAACTACATTCTCAATAGAAAATAATCCAAGATAGTGATTGACAAACTCCTAGTATAAGACTGCAAGGGTTCAATATATATAGCTATAAATCTATAAACCATTAACTAGCAAGTCAAGACCTATTATTAAAAAGCCTTCAAGAAAAGAAAATTTAACTTCAAAGATCTAGATCTCGATTGGAAAGTAGAATATCAGCCTAAAGAATGGATTAAACCAAAATGATACCTTCCTTTAAAAGAAGAAATTTCAATAGAAGAACTTGATGAAATACTAAGAAGTCTTTCTAACAAAAAGGAATCTAACCCTTCACGAATCGATTATAAGATACTAAAGAATTTAGATTCAAAAGAAAAAGCTATATTAGTATAACTTTTTAATATAATTCTTGAAAATGGTTAAATATCTAAGAAATGGAAAAGCAGTAACATACAGTATATCTAATACCCAAGCCCAAATCATGGTACTGTAAGTTTGGAAATATCAGATCAATTGAGTTATTAGAAAAAGCAAGACTTTGCTTTATCAAAATAGTAAATAAATATTTGGCAACTATTTTCACAAAGCATGATATCTTACAAGAATTAAATTTTGTCAGTCTACAGGGAAAAAATACTATTGAATCTATTCAACTTTTGAATAGTATATATGAAGAGGTTAGAGAAAAAAGAAAAAAATTGTAGGTATTTTTTCAAAACATGACAAAAGCCTATAATACAATTAGTCTTGAAATATTGAAAAAGACAATGTCAAGAATTCAAATTCCATTAGTAATATGACAACTGCTTATTAATCTTTTTAAGAACAGAAAATATTATACTATTCACTCTACTGAACTTTCTGATTCATTTATAGCAGGAATAATATTGATTGAGAAGAAATAATATCTTTATTACTTTGGCAAATTTTCTATAACCTATTGCTTTGCAAAATTCAAAATAAACAGAATTATGGATATACTATAGAAAAAGTGTGGATATCTGACTTCCAGATATTAGAAGTTAAGAAGAAACTATCTATTAGACAAGTAGTCATTGCATATATGGATGACACAATCTGAATAGCTAGATCTAAGTAAGGTATGAAGAATATTTTGAAAGAGACCAGAAAATTTTATATAGCAAATGATTCATAAATCAATAGTGAGAAGTCAATTTTATTTACAATAAATCAGAATAAGCTAGAAATTGGGATAGTTAAAGCTGGTACTAACAAAACAGAAGTCAAGGAAATGAGTAAAAATGATTAGACACGATTTCTAGGAGTTTAATTTGAAAGAAGATACAATAGCAAAAATACAATTAACTTGCTAAAAGCTGAAATTAGATCTATAAATCTAGTGATTAATAAAAAAACTATAACTAAGAAATATGTCAGATATATTATTAATAGAGTTTTGATTTCCTGGATAGAATACTGTATATAGTATATACATATTGCTGAAAAGATATACAATGAGCTTACAGCAATATACAGAAAAACTTTTAAGAACAAAGTTCTTATTTGTAGTATAATATCAAATAGTTGTATTGTAATAAAAAGATATTAGACCTAAAGAGTATATGGAAAATCCAACTTGAAAGTTATATAATCTCTTTCTTTTGTCAATTAAACAATCCTAAAAATTTAGAAATAGCAATAATTATCTATCTCAAACTGAATCAGTTGAAATACTGGGAGTTTAGAAATATCTTAGAATATCTAACAGAAGCTGTTTTCTCTAAAAAAGATGTCTTTACTGTTATCACTTTAGCCCTTGCCAATAAATTTCAAATCACATATCAAAGTTGAAAATGAAAAGACTTTTTTTAAGTCAAGGATAGTTTACTTTTATTAAGTCAATTCTTGAGGAATGTAACTATAAAAAGGCTATAGCATTCCTTAAGAAATACAATATAATGTTCTTAGATCAATTAATTGACACAACTATAGGAATAATTAGAGAATAGGAAGCAGTTCAAATATTTTTTGAAAACAAAAAGGTTATATTCCCAGATGGTATAAACAAGTTGTTTCTCAGGTTACAGAAAAATAAGATTTGCTCAGAAACTTACTTAAAAATTTAGAATAGTACAATTATAAAATCTGAATAAAACAATTATCAAATATATTAAAAAAGAGAAAGATTTACTGGAAAATCACTATCAATATATCAAAAAATATGATAGGAAAAATCAAGAAAGTTTAAGGAAATATGATCTTTACCCCATATTAGCTTAGTTATAATCATATTGATAATTCAATCCTATGTTATCCAGATCTATCTAAGCTAATGACAATAGTTTCACCTTCAGAAACATATTTCCTACCTCAACTTAACAAGTCTAAAAGTATATAGATAAAAAAATTACTACTGCTTTCTGATAACTAAACAAATTGAATACTCGACAACTCAAAACAATATAGACCTGATGTTTAGAATATAGCAACAATATATAAAGAAGTAGTAATAAAGAACTGGCATATTTCATTAATAGAACAGGCTATTCATTCAAAAGAACATATTGAAAACTTATTGATGCTTTTAAATTTAATCAAAACAATAGATATAAAAACTTTACTTTCTATACTGATAGATAATAATGGATTCCTAAAGTATTTAGATATAAAATTTCGCAAATCACTTATGTTTTTTTTTTGAGGAACAAAATTCATAGCTCTTCACTTTAATAGGGACAAAAATCAGAAAATGCTATAAATCAATGATTTGGATAATAGAAAACAATTGTAAGTAGTATTTTTTTATAGTTATTAATTTAAAAATTTTAAAGTTTTCTAGTGAGGGACATTTGAATTTTATCCTTGTCTCTCCCTTTAGGAACCTATCTTTACTAATGGGTCCTTTAAGAAAGAAACAGGAGATATTAAAACAAAGTGCCAGATAGGTTTTGCTTGAATTCAAACTTAAGACAATACTATTATTAATCAATTTTAAACAGGAGAACTGTTATGATCTTTAGCAGCAAGAGTAGAAATACAAAGTAATATTGATAGTGTTCTATATTTTACCTCAAGATGCTAATATTACTATCTTTATAGATTATAAAGTAACTATTAAAATATAAAATACTATACAATTACAACCATTTATGTCATTTAGAAAATGAATCAAAATAGCTAACTAACTACTTTAAATAAGAATAAAAAACCTAGTTAAAAAAAAAAAATCCTTATCTTAACTCTGGAAAAAGTTCATACACATAAAGAAGATTATTTCAACAATATGATAGATATACTGTATTAATAAAATTAGCTAGAAAAGAAAATCAAATAGAATGGTAGCACACATAAAAAATGGATATAGTCTTCTCTATAGTTATATGGAAAGGCCTGACCATTGATATGGTATCTAGAAGTTTATTAAAGGATAGAATTATAAAAATATCAGCTTTAACTGAAGTAATTAAAGATGGATTCAAAATAAATAGAGTAAAGAGAAAATCAAGATAAATTGAACAATTATTTGAAGTCAGTTTAATATATATTATACATTGTATACATTCTTCAAGAATAACAAGAATAAAAGCTTTTTGATAAATCTCACTTACAATGAGCTTTTTATATTACAGATACTCAAAAAATAAAAATCAGAAGTTTATAAATCAACCACTTGTATTAGGTATGGTACTTATAAAGAAAAACTGATTACTGTTCTTGTATTTAGTAACAAGTTTTGAAAGACTAGACATCCGAAAAGAAACGTAGGATGTTGGTTTAATATATTACCAATTAAGTAAAAATCAAGGATAAAGATCAAGAAGCTATATATTAAGTAGTTAATACATAGCTCAATGAGATACAGCAACAGGAATAAAGCCTTTTTAAAATATTATATAGATATATATATAAAGACAAAATGAAAAATATTAAAGATTTTTTCAAACTACATTACAAGATAAAGCTACTTTTCACAAAGAAAGCTATAAGAAGACTATGTCAATGAATTTTAAGAAAAAGATTTAAAATGAATACTGCAAAGTGATAATTGAATAGAAAAAAACTTTGGATATTAATAGAAGATCTAAATGACATCAAGTTCTGAAAAACAAGTTTGAAAATACAAAAAATCTAGAAGAAAAGAATAGTCCTTCATTAGATAAGATATTATATAAAAAACAATCCAAAGATATAAATCTTGAGAAGATTATTAAAAGATAAACAGTGAAAGGGAAAAAGTGGTTAGATATTTGATCTGTCATTTAAAATTTTGAATGATTTATAATGATGACCTATAAGTAATAAACTTGATAACTAAAGAATAACCCAAGTTATTAAAAAAGCAAAATATCATCTCTTAAGTTACATCTAGAGAAGTTAAACTTTTAAAACAGGTAAGCTGTCATATGAAAATTTTTAATTGTATAATATTTTTAAAATACATAATAAAGATAAGCCATGTTAGCCTGATGGCAAATTAAAAAAAAAATTTTTTTTTTAAAGTTTTATTATTGTTAAATATCTTTATTTTTTTATTAATTATTATATAATTTATAACAATAGTCAATCAAAATTCTCTAAAAGTAAAAATTTAATAAAGAAAGAAATTTTTTAATAATAATAAAACTTTAAAATTTATATATAAAAATTTTTTGAAAAAAATATAATAAATAAAACTAGTATTAAGATATAATATACAGTATATAAATTTTACAATTTTTAATTGCATAATTAAGGATTTAAAAATTGACAAAGTAATAAAAACATAGTAAGTAAACTCAAACTTTGGAAGCAACTATATATTTTCTCTATTAAAGATAAGAAAGTTTTAGAAATAAAAGAATTAACTTGTGAAATATTATCTTTTAAAGTTAGAAATAATAAAAGATAAAGGTTTTTTTGAAAAATTTTATTTATCCTAGCTTGACCCTAAATTTCTGATGATATATATTATCTAGCTTATAATTGACTGATATAAAATACATTGTTAGTAAAGTATAAACAAGTTTCTATTGGCTATATTTATATATTTTGATAATATTATTGATAAAAGAAAGAAAAACTATTAATATAAACTTTTCAATTTTTTCAAATAAAGCATAATTAAAGTAAAAAAACTATAAGATTTTTAAAATTAATATTAAATTTCATAAGTAGTAAAAAGATAATTATTCATTCAAGTCAAAATTTTCAACTTTTTATTATTTCAGTAAGATTAAGTATACTAAAGATATTATTTCTTATTTCTGTTAGACAATAAGATTAAAAAGTAAAAAATTATAAGTTATTATTTTTTTCTTAAATTAAAAATATATTTTTTTAAATACTATATATATAATAATATTATAATTGACAAAGATTTCTATTATCTATCAAAATTTTTTCACTATTGCAAGATAAAAAAATTGTTAAAGAATTTAATTTTTTGAACAATAGAAAATGTTTTATTAATAAAATTCCTTTTTTTTTTTTTTTTGCTCTCTGTCAGGCTAGTTATATATGCTTTATTAAACATTTGTAAGCTGTACATATAATATAAGATGCTAAAGCTAATTCTTTAACTAATTCACTTATCTAGGTTATTTTACCTTTCTAAGTGCAACTTCGGAAGTAATTTATCGCTCCATTAGGAGTTTGGGTGAACACCCTTCCAACTTCTAACATCATTGTCTGCAGATCACTACTGCAAATCACTTTTCCAAGTTCTGACAAAGATTAAAACCCAACCATTTCATCCCATACTTTACCCCATCTCGCAGGACCTGTTTGAGCATTATATTTTCTACTTCTTCTTCCTTTAGTGGTACTTAACATAACTGCTTTCCTGGTACTTTAGCCCTGTTTCTTTGTCTTTATAGGTGTGTCGATCTTTTGATTGTAAGTTGTGTTACTATTTTTAGATCTGTTGTGTTATTGATAACTACTATCATATGTAAATATAAAGTGAAAATATGTAAACAGGTTGTTTATTAGATACGTAAGTGGGTTGCTGTTCAAATTGGCAAACGTGATGTATTTGCATTATGTAATCTAAGATATGAAGTGTTGTTGTATTGTTTATATCACTCTCTACTATTGAGTAATTGAGGCTTGGATATCCTTCTAAGTGTTGTAGGCTCTGAGCTTTAGCTGATTTATTGATTAAAGTTATTGCCTATAGTGCTTCTCTTGGTGTCAAGAAAGGTGTTAACCTGTACTAGCCTGGCTAAGAGCTTTGTGGAGTTGAGATTGAGCCTTCAGGAGCTTATTGTGAATCAGTTTTCTTGGGATTTTCTTTCCTTTGTAAAGAAAAACTATACTGTGATAGTTTTTCCTCTAATACTTACCCTGTAATTGTTATTACAAAGAAGTATAGTAGTTTTGAAGCTTGATGGCAATCTGTTATTGTTTTTAGACTATGTGTTTCATAGATATTGGAAGCTAGCTTCTTGGTTTTCCAAAAAATTACCAAAAAAGAAAATTTTTTAGAAAACTATTTTTTTTTTTTTTTTATACCCTTGGTCATATCAGTACTGTGTATTTATTAATCATTAAGAAAACCGGTTGAGATACATAGGGCAATTGCATCATGGCTAAACTAAAATCTCATACTGACATACTCGTCAATGGCTTTCAATTCTCAAAAGAGCTTCAGCTTCTAAGTGCAACCTTGGAAACAATATTTCGCTTTGAACTAAGTTTTGGGTGAAAACCCTCCTAACTTACCCATCATTGCTAGCAGGTTGTCACTACTTATTATTCTTCAAGGAACTGAATTCGAGAAACTACAAAAGGGGAAAGGGAAAATAAAAGGAAAGGGAGATATCTAAAAATGTGCAAACGCACTACATGAAAATAAAAAAGGAAAAAAGAAATTTAAAATTGTTTCATGTCCTCCAAAGGACCTTGACTAGGAAATCTCTTCTCATTAGGAATCAACCCTTTTAGGATATTCTTCTTCTTCCTGACCATCTGAGGAACTTATCCATCCATACTCTTGATTATTTTATTGTGACTATCTGAGGTACTTATCACCTACTCGGATCCAGTGTCTTGCTCAATACTTTCTTTCTTTCGATCTTGATTTTTTATCCACCTACACAACAGAGAACAGCTAATAATGGACCCCAAGTTCTTATGTGGCTTTTCAGTCTTGTTATGTAACTCCCGATATCTTCCAGCAGCTACACCTAGTTAAAGGAATTTTACTGGTGTATATCTTCTATTACCCAAAAAGCCAGATTCTCCAACAATTTTTTTGCCTTGTAATGGTAGGAGAGTCTGCAAAGATGGGGATCCTTGTCTCAATTTCTAACATTTGTTCATTTTCTAAGTTTTAACTATATTTAAATATTTGATTTCTAGAAACTGTTGTTGTAAGTCGTCTTCTTTTCCATTACCTTGTTACCAGAGGTATGTGATATGTTGTATTAGAATACATTCTTTATAAAAGGTTGCTCTGTCTACTCCTAATATTCTGGCAATTATGCTATCTATAATTGTGAATGTTTCTGGTACCGGTGTTTGTCTGTATTTGATACTCGTTTCTCCTTTCTGTAAAAATAGCTGCTATGTTGCCCATATTTCACCTTTTCCATCATGCTGTCTAACTATTTTAATTAAAATATCTAATATCTTGTCTTCTCTATTTTGCACTATGTTTAAGATTGCTTCGGCATTATCCATATCTATAGTATCAATATTGTGGGTATTGACTATGTATTTTATTTTATCACGTGATAGTTGTTGAATGTTTTACGTGTTTTTTGTTGTTTTTGTTTATTGGTATTCTAAATTTAGACTACGGATAAACTTTTGAGTTGTTGTT
>CAJVPT010004033.1:0-14147 GCA_910592055.1 Acaulospora colombiana
TGTTTTAATGAAAGTATTAAGACTTTATTAGCAAAGAAGTATAAAAACTTCTTGCGAACATCTTTTTTATGTGTGGTTAGAGGATCAGTAGAAAAAGTAGTTTTTTTTTTTAAGAGTATTTATATTTATACATAATTCTGATATGTAAATAAATATAATAAAATATGAAAATAAAAATACATAAGTTATGCAACATATTACTTTGAATACCTATATGACATAAAAAAAAATAATAAAAGAAAATAAGAATAGAAAAGAAAATAATTGGTTCCTTATTTATCCATACTCCTATTCAATATTGCTATTTATGATGAACAAGATCAATCTCCTTGATAGTATGATTCAAATATATTTTTGTATCATAATATATGCTCAGGGGTAATCTGGGATCTAGTCATGTATATCTGGATTCAATTTTCAAGTGAATAATAGATATAGATTGTTATATTCTTTCCTTCTTAAGAATAAGACTTTCACATTTCTTCAAATTTTTTAATTCTTTCTTGAATATTAATTACATTTTTCTGTGGTTTTTATATTACATTATGTAATGGATATTCAACCCATTTTATTAGGTACTAGATCTTTTTTCAAATGGTTCTTTTGTCCAGTATGGCTTTTACTTCATATTTTTCCTATTTAATGTTGGACAAGACAAATATGGGGGTAAAATAGATCAACAAAAGTTCTCTGGAAAGGTCTAATATGGCTTTATTAGGGAGACATGAAAGATAGAGTGAATCTTCATTTTGGTTGATAATTTCAATTTGTATGTAGTTGAAGAAATAACTTATAGAATAGTGTAAGATCCAAAAAATCTTGTATCAATTTCTTAGTGGGTTTGTTTCGATCTACAGTAGAGTTAGTATTTTTCATATTAAGTAGGACTTGTTCTTTTTCTTCAAATATTAGGTGATAGCAATATCTATTGGCGTGTTCTATTTATCATTCTTGTGCTTCTTTTAATCACTATAATATTTCAATGATGAAGAAAGTTATTTGCAGTAAGTACCTTAATTTCTAGCATTATGGTAAGAGATAGATTCAGGTATTGTCCATAGTTCAATTCAAAGAATGTAAATCTAGTAAAGACCTGTTTAGAATTATTATATGAAAATTCATTAGCTGGTAAGTACTTATCCTATCAATTTTATTTGTAGATAGTATAGATATGTGACATTTCTTCTAGAATTCAATTCATTCTTTCTATTTGACCATTAGCTTGAGGATAGAAAGTGATGGACATTGCTGTTTGGGTTCCTATATGTTTGAAGAGTGCTTGTCAAAAATGACTAGTGAACTTTGCATCTCGATCTGAAATAATAGTTTGGAGTAATTTATAATTCTTAAAAATAGTGGTAAAGAAAATCTTGGCAACTTCGAAGACAGTAGCAGAGATATGTATTAATACAAAATATGCTTACTTGATTAGGCTATTGACAAATACAATGATAGCATCATATCCTTGCTTGGTCAGTAACAGTTATATGATAAAGTATATAGTTATTTTTTTCCATCTTTATATTGAAGTGTTCAATGGTTATAGCAGTTTGGCAAGTTGTTGATTACTTGCTTTAGTTTATTGACAGATGTTATAGAAGGTAATATACTTTTGAATGTTTTTTTCCATCTTAGGCCAATAAATGTATCTTATAATAGCTTTGATAATTTTATTAATTCTCAGGTATCTGATGATTTCAATGTTATGGTATTCCTATAGAATGTAGATTTGGAGTTGCTTGTTATTTGGAATAGTTAATTAGTACTTGTCTCATATATAGATACATTCATTTTTCCAGATATAATATCTTGCTAGCTTTCTAGCTTTTTTATTTGTTTGCTCAGGGTTCTGCAGAGTCTTGAGAATAGGTACAAAATATAGGTCATTTTGATATGCTTGTAGTAATATCTACTTATCTATTAAGTAAGTCATCAAAGTAATGATAACTGCTAGGTAAGATTGTTTGAACAAGGCATTAATAACAACATTCATTTTTCCAGACTAGTATTTTATTACAAAGTCATATGCTTGCAGAGTTTCTAAGTAGCAGGCTTATCTTTGAAAAAGATTGTGTTGTATCTTGATATATCTAAGGAAAGCATGATTAGTGTTTATAGTAAAATGTTGTTCTTCCAGATACATATGCCCAGTATAGATAGCATTGACAATTGTCAACAACTTCTTTTCATATATAGCATAGTTTTATTTAGCTGATGATAATTTCCATAATTTGTATACTACAGATTGTTTTTTTTTTCCTTAATTTTGTGTTAGGATAGTTTCAATAGTAAGTCAAAGGCATTTGTGGTTACTATAAAGAACTTGGTTGGGTCTGGCAAGACTAGTACAGGAGTGGTGATTAGTTTTTCTTGAGCTGTTGAAATACTTATTGCGTAGTGTCAGTCCATTCAAATAAGATATTCTTGTATAGGAGGGCAGTAAGAGGTGCAATAATAGTAGAAAATTCTTTAACAAATTTTTAATAATAACTAGCTAATTCTATAAATAATCAGACTTTAATGCCATTTGATAATGTAGGTCGTGTTTGAATAGTTTCAACTTTTCGAGGATCAACAGAGATTCCTTGTTTAAAAATAAAGTGTCTGATATATTTGACTTGTTTATATATTAGTTTGTACTTCTTTGCCTTAGTATATAATTTAAGTTCTCGAAGGGTATTCAAGATATTTTGAATGTGTTCTAGATATTCTTCCTTGATTTAGCTATAAATCAAAATATTATCCAGATATACTATAATAAACTTATCCAGATACTCTCAAAAAATATCATTCATTAATATCATAAAGATGATATAAACATTGGTTAATCCAAAATGGAAAACAAGAAATTCAAAATGTTTATATCTTATATGAAAAGTGGTCTTATAAATATTAGTATCCTTAATCCTAATTTGGTAATATCCAGAGTAAAGGTCAATCTTTGAGAAGTAATAGATACTAGTTAATCAATTCATTAGTTCTTCAATATAGGACAATAAGTACTTGTTCTTGATAGTAATTTTGTTTAGAGTATAATAGTTTATACAAAGTCTCAAGATTCTTTTTTTTATAGACAAAAAGTACTGGAGCATTAAATAAAGAGATGCTTGATTGAATAAATCCTTTAACAGTCAGATCAGCAAGCTGTTTCTTTAGCTCATTCATTTTCAAGTATGATAGTCAATAATTTAATCTTGATGGAAGTTTCAATTCAGATATCAATTAAATGATATAATTAATATTTTGTTGGAGTAATAGTTTGTTAAACAATTCTTTAAGAAATACATTAGCAAATTTTGAATTAGAGCTTGTTCCTCAGAATTCAGTTTCTTGAGAATAATGGTAGAACAAATAGCAAACAATTCAGCAACTTCAAGATAGCAGCTAACTGATGTCGAAAGATATAAATGGTAAAGTATTCAAAGGTAGTTCCAGGTTTTTTGATATTAATATTGATGATAATGGTATGTAATTTATATTGAAAAATTAGAGTATTGCTTCTCCAATTGATATAGGGGTTAGTATAATATAACCAGGGCTTTTCAAGTATGACATTATATTATTGCAAGTCCAGGAGCTAGGCATTTATTTCAAAAATTCAATAGTTATCAAGTTCAAGTTTTTAAATAAAGACTTTCTAAATTACATTCTTCTTTCTTCCATTGACAAGTTCTACAATAAGTAGTGCAGTGATAGTCTTTGGCAGGTGATTGTGTTTGGCAAACTTCTTATCTACAAAGTTCCAGAATGCTTCACTATCCAAGAAGATTTAGATAAATTTTTCATTAATCATTTCATTAAATCAGAGCAATTGTTTCTTATTTTTTTTCAGATAAATGAATTCAACAGTAGTATCTGTTTCCATCTGATGAATTTTGACATGAAATCCAGAGGAATTTCTTGAGATATATTCAGGGCAGTTGCACTTATAGCAGAGATTCTTTTGTCATTGTTTCTGTCATTCTATAGATTTTAAGTACTTTAAAGTGATCCATAAATTTCTTCTTTCACCAAAGTTTACCAATAAATTATCTCAGGCAAAGGATACATGTAGTTAGACATCCTACTGACTAACTGTTTACTTCATTAGTACTTTACAAGATTAGTAAAATACTTTTGTACTTGTCATAGAATTCTGAATCACTTATTAATATGCTTAAACCATTCTTTATGAGATCATTAAGTAATATCGATAATGGCTTCAAAATAGTCTTGAAACTATATATGATTAAATCAAAAAAACTATTGGATGGTATATAATTATTTCTATCAATCATTATATCATTTTTGATGGTTACCTAATAATTGCCAGGTTTGTTATCTATTTTCTTGATCATTTTTTGAACTTCTCTTTTAGTGAGATTATCATGATCAGCTATAATAATGTATCTTGAGATACCTGATTCTGGATTGTCCAAGGTGATAGTATGCTCGTTGTCAAGGATGATAGCCTTCCATTTCACATTTTTGCAAGATTTTTTGGGTTTTCTATCTCCATAGTTTTATGTTTGTGAATACTATTATAGTATTTTTTCCATTTGATGTGACTATTGAAGCTTTCACTGCAAACAATACATGTACATGCTTTTGCAAGTGGATGTTGTTTTGGTAAAGGTTGTTTACTTGCTGATTTGTCCGATTTCTTTTTCTCTTAAAGTTTTCCTTTTTGAAGATGTCTTCTTCTCTTCTTTTTAGATAAGCTCGGGTTAGGTTGAGAAGAAAGAACTTGTCATTTAGAGTTACTAAAGCAGACAGAAGAGACCTTTCCAATCTATTTAGAAAAAAGTTCCTTGATTTGAGACAACTGTTCAGTTGGATCAGAATATTTGAACATAGTATAATAGAAAAAGCTAATCTCTATTGTGATATTAACCATGTTGCTATTGTATTGGTTTGAGATAAAAACTTCTATCTCTTACTGTTTTTGAAAAAATTTCTTATAAAGAAATTATTTTATCAAAAAGTGGTTAACGGAAAAGAGTTTTTTTTCTAGTTTTTGTAAAGACTAGAATCAATAAAAATAATAAAATAAGAAAACTATTAAATTTATTAATTAAAAAAACTAAAATTACAGTAAGAAAAGTAATAATATAAAAGAATAAAAATTTAAAGAAGATCTTAATAAAAAGAATAAAATATAAAATAAAATAATTGGATTTTAATATTTATCCAAATTTATTAAATAACCTATAGTAATAATTTACAAGTAATAATGTTAATAGTTAAAAAGATTTTATCTAAATTATTAATAAAGTAATAAGTTATTTCTAAAGTTATATTTAAAGTTAAGTTAATTAAGACAAACAAGTTAATTTAAGTTTTAACTTTAGTGATATATAATTTTTTTCAAAAGTTTGAGTTCACTTATTATGTTTTTATTATAAATTTCAACTTTGATAATTTTTAAATTATTAACTATATAGTTAAAAATTATAAAATTTATATTTATTATGTTTTTAATACATATTTTATTTTTTAAAAAAATTTTATTAATATAATTAAGGATTTAAAAATTATCAAAGTTAAAATTTATAATAAAAATATAATGAATGAACCCAAACTTTTGAAAGCAATTATATTACTTATATATATGGCTTATAAATTGTTTAATAATGTACATATGATTAACTTGATAGAGAATTAAAAAAAAATAAAAATAAAAAAATAATTTTACTGTAAAAGTAAAATGAAAAAAACTTTATTTTGAAAAATATATAGTATAAAAAAAATTATATAAACAAAAAAACCATATTCAATAATTGAAAATAAATTATATAATTAAATAAATTTAAATTTCTTTTAATTTTATGAATATTAGTTGAAAAAAAGCAAACAAATATATAATAAATCAAGATATACAAACAATCAAGTTTGATATATGATTTGGAGCTATATAATAATTAATGATATTGATAATTTAATTAGAATTCAAAAAAATATGAATAATAATAATCTTTGAATTATTGAATTATATAAATTTACCAACCAATTATATCAACATTTAAATTTGAATAAATAAGCGAAGTGTGGATATACTAGATGGTGGATGTTAATACTGTATACTTATGACGTATTTAGTTTTATAATATACAGGTCAAAACAAATAGACCACTAATAAAAAATAAATGCTAATAGTTTTATATGTTTTACTAAATAAAGAAAAACAATATATGCTGTATATTTAAATTGAAAAAAATCTAACCAGATGTTTCGTTTTTTTTTTGTCTCCGACAAAGAATTGTACTGTACATAAAATATAATTTACCGTTTTATATGTGTTATGTGTTATTTATTGGAGGAATTGTATGTAAATAAGTTTATATACAAACTTATTTTGAAGTGCATACTTACAGTTTATCATCAAATTTCCCGGAAAGCCTTTCGGCCTGCTTTCGATATTAATTCAGACATTCGGGATATATAAAAATGGGAAATATTCTCGACGCGTTACAATGATTCGTTGAATTTGATCTTAAACATACTTTGACTTGAGTCATCATTATAATCGTTTTTTTTCCTCTTCTTTACTAGAGAATTCTCTCTCGCTTAGTTCCAATACTAATCTTAAGTCATCACTTTTGTTCTTGTATTCCTTCTTAATATCTTCCAATATTTCTATGCATTCCCTACGGTTTTTCACTAAATTAACCAGTCGTTTTCTCGATTTACTATCTTTTTTACTGGACAGTGCATTAAATAAACTGAATGATGCTAGGAGCTTTTTGAACGTATCATATTGACTGTGCATTGGATGAGGAAGGTTGTTAGGAATTAGGAATAGTTAATAACAGCTATAACGCAGATGCTAATTTCTTCACTTGCCTATCAACAAGAGCAACATGGTACCAAGCAAAGATAAATACAGCTCCGGCGGCGAGCACTAGACCCAAAGGGGTATAAAACAACATGGTCCAGACCATGAAAAACAGTATCGTATATGAGATCATCAACCACACCAGACCCAGCATGATTTTGTTTTGGGCCATGGATTCTTCATACTTTTCGAATTTTACTGAAACTTTACCCAACACATAGATCGGCCAATGAAAGAACAGAGCCGGTAGGAAGAACGGCAATTGAATAAAAAATTTAAGTGATTCGTATAGAAACGTACAAAGCGCCCGGAGTTTAGAGATACCATGTTTATCATATCTTGCTACATCGGCATCTGAAAGTTGAAGCATATCTAATGAAGTTTTGTATTTATCGAGTAGAGTTTTCGATGTCGCAATTTTTTCCTCTGAATTCGAATTCGCGTAAAAATTGATAAGACTGTGAAAACGAGGTGTTTGATTAGTTCATTGTTTCATAATCGCGTAATTTCCATGTATGATTACCTCTGAGTGACCTGCACGAAATCATCTAATGAAATATTCTTGTCATCAGAAAATAACAGAAGTCTGGTCATAGTCGCGGCATTATATGTTTTCCTGTGATTTTCAAAAATAAATATTATCGTGAAACACGCATCGAAAAAATAAAAATGAAACTCATTTTTCTTTTTGATATCACAAAATAGATGCACCAAACATACCAATCAGGCGCATTTACAGTCAACTTTTCCATTGCAGATTCAATATCTTTTGTTAATCTCTTAACCGTTGCACGGTTATCTTTTTCAAAATCCTTATCGTACGGTTCCATTCTTATCGGAGGGCCATACCTATTGATATTGTAACAAAAATTTCCCAAGTTATCGAGATAAATAATCCCGATTTAGGAAATAATCAAACTTACACAATCATCACCGTACTCCTATACTTCGATTTTTGGACGTAGGTTATTCCACATGGAAGAACTATGACTGGTCGTGATATTCCCTTTTTCTTTCTGGCATCTTCCTCCTCGCCAATCAATTCCTGTTTGCTCAAACGCGCAGAATATTCCAAGGCGGCCTATATATAGATTAGCAACAAATATTTGGTCAATACATACAGTATACTGTATATGTTATGCACGTGTACATTAAATGATTAAGATTATACTATACCCATGAGGCACCATCCTTTAATTGCAATAGACGGGATTCAGAATGAGATGTCCCTGATGTAAGTAGGCAAAAACAGGAGAAGAAAAAGAAAAACGATTAATATTGATGAAAAAAAAATCAAATGCGCACTATGTTTATTTGTACCTTCTGGGAACACGGCTACGATTTCGTCTAAACTAAGTACCTCAAATGTAGCATCGAATAATAACTGGTTGTTTTTAGTGGTTCTATCCACTGGCACGACACCGCCGCTTACTAACACAGGTCTTGTATACTTGTTAGCAAACAATGAATTCTTTGCCCAAAAGTGTAGTTTTCTCTTGTGAGGAAATGTAGTGGCTAATATTGCTACATCGACAATCATATTGCTAAATAAAATTGCAAAAGTATAATGCAATCAGCAAATTGGATTCTTTTGATTTTATTAAAAACTAAGTATATATTAATCACCGAAAATTGGTTAGCTTTGACACAAAACTTCGACACTCACCTGTGCGTTGAACAGACAATAACCGGTCCTTCCTTCGGAACATGATCATAACCGATTATTCTAACTTCTCTATAAAATCCGTGAATACTCCAACGTGCTAGAGTGGTAATGATATCGTACCAAATCCCGAACGGCATTTACTCTTTAATATATACCGTATATAATTCAATTAATTTCAGATATGATAAGGATGAATTTGTATGTCGAAAATTCTGTACGTGGCAACTTTATTTATAGGAACATAGTAGCTTGATACACGAATAACTTTAACAATTATTACTCATCTGAGATATTGTTACACTGCTGATTTTTCCCAGATCTACCACCACGCGGATCAGGTAGATTCCCCAAAACCCCATCATCAAATTTATTAAAAAAAAAAAAAAAAAAATTTTTTTATATTGAATATACGAAACCGAGACTAAACCATGAGCAACGAATCGCTTCTTACTCCTTCTCCGCTTATACCCGAATCTCGACCGGAAATTATTCAATCGCTAATCGATGGTGTAGATCGGTATAATCCCGACAACGTTTCGATCCTAGAAGAATACCTTGCCGTACAATTGCAAGTCGGAGAATATGACTTGATGGCTAACTTGGCGATTTTGAAATTGTTAGTATTTGTTTACGTTTATCTCGTCTACTTTATGAGAGATACAACTCTTTTCATTATCATAATTTGATCCACATATAATATGATGCATACCAAAAATTACGAACTTGGCGTAAAAAAATCATAGTTCAAGTATTGAAGATTATTACTTGCCCTCACTGATTTATCACTGTGGTATCATTATTGCGATTTCAATTTAGTCAGAGGGTTTTATTACTCCGATTTATTTAATTTGTTCAAAATTGTTTTCCTTCCTTCCGCAATAATCTCGACAGATATCAATTCAACCCTCACTTGGTCAATGATGCTGTTGTCATCAACATTCTCGTCAAAGCTCTCACTGCCATACCGAATCCCGACTTCAATTTGTGTCTATATTTACTTCACGAATCGGCTGTATCCTTCATTTTCACGTTGTAGTTACATAAGATAGCCTTTTCCTGTCATCTGATTAATCCTTGACACATTGTTATTATAAAAAGCTTGTCGATGAGAATGTGGCGAGACTAATTGAGTTGCAGCAATATTTGGAACAAGCAAGGTATCAAGAATTTTGGAAAGCCTACGAGTTAGACGAAACCTACAAAGATCTTACGGTCGAGGCGGTAGGATTTGAAGATGCAATACGTAAAGGTATTATATAAATTGTCTGTTCTTTCTTCGACATCATTGTATACTTAAATGTACACTCAAGCCCCTTCATCTACAATAGTAATATTGACAGCAATCTCTATGACATACCAAAATATTTCGGCAGATCTATTGGGTGCCTATCTTAACCTTGACCATGGTAAGTGTTTATTTCAATTTTCGGTTGTGACATTTTTCTTGCTTAAATACTTTTCCCTCTTTTTTTAATGTCATGCAATGAAGAGGATAAAGAATTTCAATTTTTTATCCAAAGTCGAGGCCTTACTAATGTGAATGGGGTTATCTCGATCCCAACGAACTATGACAACGAAGCAAAACCCACCGTGATCCGAGAAAATATTAAATTTGAACGTGTGTATTAATTTTATCTTTTTAAAGTTCTCTGATCATCGTGTTTCACGCCGATCTTAATAATCATTCTCCGTAGAGCTAACGAAAGTTATTGGCTACTCAAACGAATTATAACCGGCTCTCACAATTCTGAAATTTGGGGTTTCTTTATCTTGCATGCAAGTAATAAAAATGTTATATTTAATAACTTTGGAGGATGGAATGTGTGGTTTTCCTTAAAAAAAAATGTTTATTAATATATTATTACCATAAAGGTGTTCCAATAAATTAGGAACAATAGTTAAACGATACGAAAACGATTAATTTTAATAATATAATCATACAACATTATAATCGCTAATTTTTGGAGCAAGGTTTTTATTTTAATAAACAAAATTATAACAATGAAACTTGTTATATAATAATACAGAATTGAGCTAGTTTTATATTATTGTGCCTTTCTTTATCTGTAGAGTATTTCTTTTTTTTTTTTTTCTTTTTGATTTTTTCTTATTAATATATTCCTTTTTTTACTGTAAATAAAGTGCTGTTTAGAATAATTTAAAAATTATAGATCGATATATAATATTGTTTTTTTTTTTTTTTTTAATATTGTAAAATCGTAATAAGTCATAATGTAGCGATTTTTTTTAAAAAAATATAAATCTTATTATTTTTTTATTTTCTATCAGGCTAGTTATTTATGTGTGCTTTATTAAACTTTTAATAAACTATGTGTTTTTGTGTATTGCTAAAGCTAAATCTTTAACTAACACTAGTCGAAATTGTGTCATTAGGTTGCCAAATTATTGCCGAATTTGGCAAAAATTAATAATAAAAAGATTGATGAATTATTTATGATTGCTGCCACTTGGCATTAAAAATATCTGCATACAGCAAAAAAAAATTTGACACAAAATCCGGCAATATTGCAGCAAAAAAATTTTTACATATTGCAGCCAAAAATTTAACAAAAAAATTAATAGAGCGGTCAAAAATTTGGCAAAAAAATTAATACTGTGGCAAAAAATTCAGTAAAAAAATTGATACTGTGGCAAAAAATTTATAAAAAATTGATACTGTGGCAAAAAATTTACAAAAAATTTAATACTGTGACAAAAAATTTACAAAAAATTGATACTGTGACAAAAAATTCACAAAAAAATTAATACTATGGCAAAAAATTTGTCAAAAAAATTATTGCAATAAAAAATTCAAATTTCAAAAAAATTACAAAATCAAGTAATTAAATTATTCATCATTTTCCTCTTTCTTTTCTTTCTTCTTTTTCATTTGCTTTTCTTTTCTCTCTAAAAATCTCAGCTTGACTCTTTTAAAATTAACCCCAATTGATTTTACTTTATCAAATGTTTTCAGAAATTTTTCACTTTTTTCTTCTAACCTAACTATCTCCTGAATTTGATCCATTCATGCACTTTCTCCAGTTTGTTTCTTACTCTCTAAATATATTAATAATTTCTTATATTTGATAATTTTTCATCTTTTGAATTTATCTGCCAATTTTTTATCTTTTTTTGTTTCTTTTTCTTGTTTACATTTCAAAATTTCTTCCAAACTATATATCCAATTTGACAAACCTTCTGGTAGAGTCACATCATAGAAATATAAATTATCATAATATTATTACAAGTCAGCTGGAATGCTTGAATTGATTTCAAATGTTCATCCAAATATTTCAACAAATCCTTTAACTATAAATAATATAATTAATATTGTAATTATTTAGTATAAAATATTTTGTCAAAAAATATCTCTTCAGAACATTAACTATAATCATATATATTTATTCTTCTTTTAGTAGAGTTTTCCAAATCAGTCTCACTTTCTTCAGGTGAATGTACCTTTGTTTCTTTAATTATATTAGTTAATTCATTTTAATATTTGGCAACTTTCTTTGATCTTTATTTAACAAGTAACTGTGTACTTTTAATTCTTCATGCATTTTTCTTAATTATTTGTTAAAAATCAATACTTAAAAGTAATATAAATGCAAAATATTATTAATTCTACTTCATTTAATCAGCTATTTGCATGTAAGTAATGATTGTTTGCTTCCAGTTTTTCAGTTTCTGCCTTTCAATATCTTTCTCTCTGATAGCAATATAAAGCACCTAACCATTTGTTTATTTGCTTTTATAAGGGATTAAAATATGGGACCATGGATTTTATTAATTTGAGTATCAACTTTTATAATATTTTTTTTATTTATATTATTCAAAGAAACTTCATCTACCCTCAGTTTATATTTATTAAGAATGATTTTTATTAAGGTCTTCATTTTTATTCTCACTTCTTCTAGTTTTGGCTCATTTTGGATAACCGGTTTTACTAGTTTTGCCTCTTTACTACTTCTTTCAAGTTAAATTCTTTGATGCTTTTCTAAACTCAACAAGCTTTCAGATTCTGATATATCAACTGTTCTAGATTCTACAACAACTATAGGATCAAGTTTAGATTTCATTTATTTGAACTAATTAATTTTTTTTTTAAATCTTTTATTTCATTTTTTTGTTATTTTTATTCTTCAAAAAACTTGTTGTTAATATATTCCATTAGGTCTAATTGTTTATAAATTCAGTATTTTCTCTTTTTAGTTTTTCGACTTGCATATAATGATGGGTTCCTAAAGTATTTTGCATATAAAATTTTGCAGATCACTTATGTCCTTTTTTGAGGGACAAAATTCATAGCTCTTTATTTTAATAGGAATAAAGTCAGAAAATATTATAAATTAATGATTTAAATAATAGAGAACAATTATGGATAGTTTTTTTATAATTATTAATTTAAAAATTTTAATGTTTTCTAGTAAGGGACATTTGACTTTTGTCTCTATTTCCCCCTTTAACATCAGGAAATTTTTTAGGCAAAGATCTCTGGAGATCTTTAGGCGTAAATCTCCGGAGGACTTCCAGTATCGTTAGAAGTCTCTGGAGTAAAAGTTATATATATAATTCTGGAGATAATCAAAAAAATTTTCAAAAATCTTTGGAGATTATATTAAAAATTTTTTATATAATCTTCAGAGATTATCGAAAAATTTTAAATATGATAAAATACGTTTACATTAAATTATATATAAATATTATTAAAAATTTTATTCAAATAATTATTTATATTTAAAGATTATTTATTAAATTTATTTCGCATTACATATTTATTCTTTTGTAATGCTCATTGCCAAAGGATTTCTCTCTAATGATAAATTTTCATCATTTGACTCCAGATCATTTTCATTATTTTCAGATACCTTCGGAGCTTTTAGAACTTCTATTTCACTATTATTACTTATTGATTCGTTATTAGATCCATCTTCATCACTAGAATCTCCTTCCGCGAATCCGATTTCTCTTATAATTTTTTTTTAAAAATATATATTAATAAATGTTTTATGTTTCAAGAGACCTTCAAAGAACTTTGAATCTTACCCTATATTTCTTAATTTTCACTTTTAGTATCACTTTATTTATAATAATTATTTCGCTATGTGAATTTAGAACAGATTGACAAATTGCGATAGCAAATACTATTTGTTCGGTGGAGGAGTCTTCTCTTGACCAAACTTTTTCAAGAATGTACACCATTATGCTCTGATTCTTCCCTTCCGAAAGTTTGTAAAGATTATTGTAATATTCAGCTGTCTTGCGTGACTGCTTCCATGTCATAATTTCAGCGGCCGATACACTGGTGTTGATTATATTGAGTAATTCTTCACCAAAAACTGAAAACATAGTGTCGTGAACCTTCGAAGCTGTAGTCTCACGGATAGATCTGTATTGATTAATGAGCTATTAAAAAATTAGAGCATTAATAATTTAAAATAAATATATATGATTTATTGAACTTACTTCTTGCCGAATATGCTTTTCATAATATGTTTTCCATCATTTTTTTGAAAGTCTTTTGTAGAACTTTGAATGTTCCCTCTGGAAAAATTCCTCGGTTTTTTTGCAAAAGTCTTCAAATTCCGTGTATATTTTTTCTTTAAACAATTCTTTCGCAATTCCCTTGACTGCCTTCTAATAAAATATCAAATATATTATTGAAGT
>CAJVPT010004034.1:0-14146 GCA_910592055.1 Acaulospora colombiana
GTTTAATTAGATAGACAGAGGGGTAAATTTGTATATAAATAAA
Source organism: Acaulospora colombiana (assembly GCA_910592055.1). Classification (NCBI taxonomy): domain Eukaryota; kingdom Fungi; phylum Glomeromycota; class Glomeromycetes; order Diversisporales; family Acaulosporaceae; genus Acaulospora; species Acaulospora colombiana. The sequence continues at coordinate 44 of CAJVPT010004034.1, forward strand.
TTTGTACATACTCATCCTACAAAATCTAATAAACTAGGTATAAGCCACCCAGTTTAAAAATATATATATATATATATCCCCTTCTTGTTTTGTATCCTCTGGGCATCCTGGGCATCCTGGGCATCTTGTTAATATCATCATTTGAGTATTATTATTACTTCCACATTTGAAGTATTCGACATTGACTTTGTGTCCTACTTTTGTCTGTTATAGTTTTTTCCAGATTATGTTATGTCCAGCTTTCTTTGTAATTATCCATAGTTTTTGTCATTTGTCACAATCTGAATTAATTGTAACATATTCTGGCTCTCACTTTATCCAATCTCTTTTTCACATATTTATGAGTTGACCTACTCTATTACTTGGAAAAATTTTGATTAAAGCTTGAAACTATTCAGGAATAGGACCTTTACTGGTGTTCTGAAGTAGTTGGAGCATTCACCAATCCCTAATTTCTTTAGTAGCTTGATTGATTAGCTGATCTACATACGCAATTTATTGTTTCTTAGTAATGATATGGCTTTTCTATATTTTTCTAATATAAGATGTTTCTTAATTAAACTATTTTCCTTACTCCATTCGATGATTTCTTTCTATTTCTAACTGTGACTATGTCTTTAGCCAACTTCATTACTTGGAGCGTGAAGTTTTCTCTATCTGATAGATAATTCAAAGAGTTGCATATTAATAGGTTAAGTGGTTCCCAATTTTTTATCTATGCTTGTTTGAATCAGATAATTGTTGTGATTCCTGCAGAACCAGGATCATTTAGTCTATTACATAATCCTGTTATTTGACTTTCTTGTTGCAGCATCCAGATACTTTTCAGGTTGTAAATCTTTGGATGATGTATTACACTATTAAGTATGGATCTATATAAGGTACTCTTGTTTTTGAAGAGCTTTCTATATACTGCCATTAGAGTGTTGCATATTTTCCAGGATAGTATACTATGCTGTATCCTAAATTCTATCCTTGGAATTAATACCCTATTTAGAATATATAGGGTTTGTTTATCTATTAATTTCTTGCTTTTAAGAGCTTTGGTTACTACATTGATCTCTTTTAGCACCCTCTCTTTGAGTTCAACTGCAGTTTTTTGATTGCCAGTCCAAATTCCTAGAAATCTTGTATGTTCTGCACTGCTGAGCTCCTTTACCACTTCTCTTTCTATACCAGCCTGAACTTCTTCTGAATAGTAATTAGGATTGTTACTAGTAATTAGAACTGATTTATTACTATTGATTTGGAAATCGTTGGCTTTATAGAAGACTCTCGCAGTTTTGAGGATTTCTTCCATATCCTTTTTAGATCTTGCTATCCATGTTGTATTATCCATAAAGGCTATAGCTGCGTGTCTTGATTCTAACCTTCTTGTGGTTTGTTTTTTGAGATCTGGATTTCAGGTGACTGACATTTTGTATCCCTTTTCTTTGTTATTCTGAATCTTGCAGAGTAAAGGATCATAGAATATTTGCCATAGCAGTAGTGAGATGGTTTCCCCTTGATCGATGCCATCCTTGGCTTTTATGGGTTCTGTGAAATTATTTTCGAAGATGACTTGAAATTTTCTGTTTTGAAACAGGCTCAGCATGATCTTAATAAAACCCTTTGGTATTTTGATCCTTTCCATTGCTTTGGCTAGTATATCCAGACTTATTGCGTCATAGGCTTTGACGGTATCTTGAAAAAGTATCCACAGTTCCTTTTTATTTTCTCTTGCATCTTTACAAATATTGTTGAGAATTTGAATTGGTTCTGATGTACTTTCTCCAGGGAGACCTGCATAGTTGGGACCTTTGAGAATGTTATTAGAGAGAGATATGAAAAATGTATATAAAGTTTCATATTTCAATATAAGAAAGTCAACCAGAAGAGCTCAAGAACTAACAATCCCCTGCTCTAAGGTATTACTAAAAGGGACAATGAAAAAGGTTACTAATATGAATCCAAACACTAAACCTTAGCTCCAACCAATATAATAAATTGGGTAGATATCAAAAGATAGGAAGAGGTCATTATTAGAGACAATGTTATGGAAGGAGTATATCAGGACCACCTAATAGAAATACTTCAACATAACCTGGGATCCAATGTTAAAAAACTAATCTTCTACTCCGATGGATCGCTCATTAATTACGGAAAGGAAAAAATGAAGATGGGAGCAGCATGGATCCAGATAGGAGATATGGGCAGAGAAAGTAGTTTTCAGACAGGAGTAAACAATTGGCCCTCCTCAACACGTGCTGAACTTGTAGCAATTGTCACAATACTTCTGGTGGTTCCAGTGGGCAGTGACATGAAAATCCATACAGATAGTCAGGTCTGTATCTCCAAGTGAAAAACAATAGAAAGAGATGATCTAAAGCAAACTCCCAAAAGATGGTTAAAGAAAAAAAACTGGTCCCTGTGGGCACGAATGTTAGAATTGGTAAAAAAAAAAGACTACAAACCTGCAACTTATCAAGGTTAAGGCACATTTCAAAGATCTTCACAATGAAGAAGCAGATGTTCTAGCTAAAGAAACTCTGAAACTCCTGGCAATAGAATGGAAAGAGCTGATCTCATACAAGATCATCACAGAAATTAGATGGCAAGAAAAGACGCTAAATGATCCAATAAGACAGTTTGTCAAAAAAGTAAACAATAAAACAACTGCTTTCCAGTGGACACAACAAAACAGAACTGAAAAAGATGGAGCCATCAAATTATAGAACAGCAAGATTATACTTTGGACCTTGTATGGGAAAGAATAAAAGAAGGACATACCTGGGACACTTCTTTTAAACAATCACAGTGAAAAAGCTTTCTCATAAAACTAATTAATGATGAGCTATCAACTCTGAATAAGCTGGCAATTAGAAGGCCCGACCTTTATAAACAAGTGAAGTGTATTGCATGTAGCCAGCAAAGTGAAACTTTCAGCATTTACTAGAATGTCCAGCATACAAAAAACAATTACAGGAAGCATGGAATAAAGAACAAGATGAGATCCTTAGAGACTTCAAAGGGCTCTTACAAGAAAGGAAAAAAGAGGCAGAAGAAAAACATGCAAGATTGATTATCCAAGACGAAGAAGAAATGGCCGAAATGGATAAATGGATCTCCAAACTGATAGAACAGATCTCAAAAACCAGTCAGGACACTCTAAGTTTTTGCATAGGGCTAGTAAGGAGAGACCTAATCCTAAAAATGGCAGATCTAAAATGTCATGGAAAAAGAATTGGTAATAAGATAAGAAGATAGATATCAAAGATGTAAAGAAGAGTGTGCAACCAAATAAGGAAAAAGATTTGGAACAAAAGATATGAGAAGATAATCGAATGGGAACATTCACAGGGGATCCTTAGAGTAAAAAAAATCAATCAATCCTCAAGCACGCACAGCTTAAAACCATTAGTCCCAAAAAGTAAAGATCCTCTACCAGAGGAAGGAACTCAAGAAAATGAAAGCCTGAAAGAAATTCTACTCAAAGGTGTTACTTATGGAATGAAGTGATTGAGTTTTAAGCTTTATCAGAACAATGGATAATGATCTGCAGTGGTGATCTGCAGGCAATGATGTTAAAGGTTAGAAGAGTGTTCACCTGAACCATTAACAGAGTGATAAATCACTCCTGAAGTTGCACTTAGAGTTTTGATATATTAAGACAAAACAGCAATGAGTGAGTTAAGTAAAGTCTTAGCTTTAGTGAATCATTTAAAATGTACAGTATACAAATGTTTAATAAAGCATACGTACCTAACCTGACCTAGGGTTTAAAAAAAAAAAAAAAAATGAAAGAGTAAAAAATAAAAAAATATATTTCTAGCTTTCTTCAAAGACCTGCTTCTCAAGACCTCTTCTCAATAAGAAATGCCCAATTGGAATATCTTTTCTTTTTCTAACCATCTAAGGAACTTATCTATTCTTGATCTTGATTTTATTCTTGTGTACTGTCTAAGGAGACTTATCACTTAGTAGGAGCCTTTAATTCCAGGACACACTTAGTCCCAACCTTCTTTGGGCAGTGATTTTTTATCCACCTGTGATAAAAGGGCAATTTATGATGGATTCCAGGTTTTTATATGACCTAATAAAGATTGGTCATATTGTTTAAGTATAATATCTTTCAGCAGCCATACCTAGTTAAAGAAATTTTACTGGTGTATATCTTTCATTGCCCAAAATAATCTTTCCTCAAAGATCTTTTTGCTTCACAATAGTGGGAGGGTACCAGAAGAGTAGTGGGAATTTTTGTCGATTGCGATATCCTTCAACAACTTCTGGAGAAATATATTCTCAATTGTGACAAAAGGGTTAGAACCTAGCATGGACTAGAGACCATTTAGTCTTATTGCCTGACCAGGATAAAAGGGAAACCTTGGTCTTGAACTTTGCCTGACCGGAATGATAGGAGAGAAAGATCTCAACTTGAAAAAATAGCAGCTTTTTCACCACCTGGGAACTTGTTGCTCGTATCTTATTGGTTTCATAGTACTTGATCTGTAGGTTAACCCAATTGGAGAAGTGGAGTAGACATGGGGCACCAATCAACTCTTTCTATCTCCAATAATGTCATCAGAACACGTGAGATAACCAATAGGAGCTTGTTTACATTTTGTTACTAACATGTTTCGTGTCAATCAATCAAATACCAGGTGACATTGTGCTACCAAAAATTCAGGGTCAAACTGAAGTAGACAAAATCCTTCAAGAAAATTGTAAAGAATAGTAAGCACTTTAAGAAGGTATAAGACAGTATGTGAGAAGGTGGATAATAAGCCTTCCCCTGCCAACAGAATCTTTATTGTTTGTCACTTCTAGCTCTGTAAGGTGACACTTTACTTGTCAGTCCTTTTACTTCCTAGAACTTTCTTGCTCATAGTAGAGGAAGTGTGTACTTGAGTCTTTTTAGGCCACTAGAGGCTCAAGTTTTTATTCAAAGGAGTTTATAAATAAATAAGAAAGGGTAAAAGAGATACATGAAGACAAGCTTCATGTTGTTTTAATAAAAGTATAAAGACTTTATTAGCAAAGAAGTATAAAACTTCTTGCGAATATATTTTTTGCGTGTGATCAGAAAATCAACAGAAAGAGTTTTTTTCAGATTAATATAACTTGTTTTTGTTATGTATTAATAAAAATAATTACTATTTAAATATTAAATCACCTATTATTAAAATTTCTTTATTAATAAAAATAATTACAATTAAAATAATTTTTATATATTAGTTTATCCATTTTTGAAATTTTTTTCTCTAAATATAATTTATAAAATAAAAAAAAATTTTTTAAGCACTCATAGTCAAGCTAGATCATTAGTTTATTAATCAATTGAAAATATAAGTACATTTACATTCAAGTAGTATGATCATATTATAGCTAAACTATTCTAATCTAACTAACTCATTATAAGCATAAAAATCTCTAAGTTTGGTTTTGGAAATAATATTTCACACTGCAATGTCTTTGGATGAAAATTCTTCGAGTTTATTACATTATTGTCAACAGATTGTCACTATCATATATTGAACCAAACCATTGAAATATAGGAAACTATAAACAAATACATTGGAAAAAGGAAAAAGGAAATATTTAAAAATATCTAAATAAATAACAAGAAAATGAAAAAGTAAAAATTAAAAAAATGATTTTTAGATTTTTTCAAAGATCTACTTCTTAAGACCTCTTCTTAATAAGAAATACTTAATTGAAATATTCTTTCTTTTTTTGACCATCTATGAAACTTATTTATTCTTGATTTTGATTTCCTTTTTATATACCATCTAAGAAAACTTATCATCTAGTATAAACCTTTACTTTCAAAACATACTTGGTTCTAATCTTTTTAAGTAGTGATTTTTTATCCAACTACAATAGAGAAGTAACTTATAATGGATCCCAGGTTCTTATATGATCCAAAAGATCAAATTTTTTAATAATCCTTTTGCCTTATAATAATGAAAAGGACTTAAGAATGATAGGAATCCCTATCGATTATAATATCTTTCAATAACTTTTTAAAAAATACATTCTCAACTATAATCAAAAAGTTGAAACTTAATATGAACTAGAGACTATTTGATTTTATTGTCTGACTAGAATAAAAAGAAGATCTTGATCTTGAACTTTGTCTGACTAGAATGATAAGAGAAAAAAACTTCAGTGTAAATAAATAGTAGCTTTTTTATCACCTGAGGACTTGTTGCTTGTATTTTATTGATTTCATAAAACTTGATCTGTAGATTAATCCAATTGGAGGAGTGAAGTGAATATAAGGCATCAATCAACTCTTTCAATCACCAATGATATTATCAAAACATGTGAGATAACCAATATGGGCTTGTTTATATTTAACTACTAATATATTTTATGTTAACCAATTAGATACTAGGTGATATTGTGCTATTAAAAATTTAGAATCAAACTGAGATAGGCAAAATTCTTCAAGAAAACTGTGAAAAACAATAGACACTTTAAGAAAGTACAAAACAATATATAAGAAGATGGATAATAAACCTTTTTTTATCTATAAAATCTTTATTTCTTGTTGCTTTTAACTCTATAAGGTGACACTCCACTTGTCAGTTCTTTTACTTCCTAGAACTTTTTTGCTCTTAATATAAGAAGTGTATATTTGAGTTTTTTCAGATTACTAGAGGCCCAAGTTTTTATTTGAAAAAGTTTATAAATAAGTAAGGAATAATAAAAGAGATAAGTAAAGATAAGTTTCAAGTTGTTTTAATAAAAGTATAAAGACTTTATTAATAAGGAAAAATAAACCTTCTTGTGAATATCTTTTTTGTGTATAATCAAAGGATCAGTAGAAAGAATTTATTCAATTAGAATATTAATCTTAAAATATAATTTATAAAAAAATATTTTGCTTCTTTTATAGTTTGAATTATCTTTTATAAAATTTAATACTTATAGATTATTATAAATCCAAAAAAATAATTTATATAATTTAAATAATTTATTATATACTATAAAATATTTTAATAAGTTTTAAATAATTTTAAAATATAACAAAAATTAAAAAATTTTCATTAATAAAAAATTAAAAAAGTTATAATTGACTTTACTCTTAACAAAATTTATAATTATATATAATTTTTTTTTTTTGTATTGTCTACAATTAAATTAAATTATAGTTTATTAATTAATTAAAAATATAAGTTTTTTTTTTTTTTTAAATCCGTGGTCAGACCAGTACTATGTGTTTATTAATCATTACGAAAACTGATTGAAATACATAGAGCAATTGCATTATGGCTAAATCAAAATCTCATACTGACACACTCATCAATGGCTTTCAATTCTCAAAAGAGCTTCAGCCTCTAAGTGCAACCTTGAAAACAATATTTCGCTCTGAACTAAGTTTTGAGTAAAAACCCTCCTAATTTATTTATTATTGTTAGCAAATTGTCACTACTTATTATTCTCCAAGGAACTGAATTTAAGAAACTACAAAAGGAAAAAGTAAAAATAAAAGGAAAGGGATATATCTAAAAATGTACAAATACACTATATAAAAATAAAAAAAGAAAAAAGAAATTTAAAATTGCTTCATATTTTCCAAAGGATCTTTGCTAGAAATCTCTTCTCATTAGAAATTAACCCTTCTGAAATATCCTTCTTCTTTCTGACTATCTGAGGAACTTATCCATCCATGTTCTTGATTATTTTCTTGTAACCATCTGAAGTACTTATCATCTACTCAGATCCAGTGTCTTGCTCAACACTTCCTTTCTTTTGATCTTAATTTTATATTCACCTGCATAGAACTAAATGATTAATGATAGACCCAGGTTTTTATGTGACTTTTCAATCTTGTTGTATAACTCCCGATATCTTCTAGCAGCCACGCCTAGTTAAAAAATTTTTACTGGTATATATCTTCCATTACTCAAAAAAGTCAGATTCCCCAACAATCTTTTTGCCTTGCAATGGTGAGAAGGTTTTAGATAGTATGGGGATCCTCGTTGATTATGATATCATTACATAACATCTGAAAAAATGCATTCTCAATCCTAGAGAAGAGCAATGTTTTATATTCCTCTGCTTTTCGATCTTACAGCCTAACTGGAATAAGGAAATAACCTCCTTCATATACTTTGCCTAACCAGAATAATAAGAAGTTGAAGGTCTTAGCTTGAACAAATAACCATTTTTTCATTACCTAGAAAATTTAATGTCCATCCTAATAGTTTTATGATTTTTTTGCTTTAGTTAAACTTCATTTGGCAGAGAAAAGGAGTTCATATCATTGATTTCTCTTTCTATCACCAATGCCATCATCGGAACATGTGAGGTGATCAATAGAAGCTTGTTTACATTCAGCTACTAACGTGTTTCATATCAATCAATTAAATACCAGATGACATTGTACTATCAAAAATTCAGGATCAAATTGAGATAGGTAAAATTCCTCAAGAAAATCGTGAAAGCCAGTAAGCACTTTAAGAGAGTATAAAACAGTATGTGAGAAGATAAAAAATAAATCTTCCCCTGTTCATAGAATCTCTATTTCTTATTACTTCTAGTTCTATAAGGTGACACTCCACTTGTTAGTCCTTTTATTTCCTAGAACCTTCTTGCCTTTAATAAAGAAAGTGCATACTTGAATCTTTTCAGATCACTAGAGGCTCAAGTTTTTATTCAAAGGAGTTTATAAACAAATAAGGGGAGATAGAAGAGATAAATGAAGACAAGCTTTAAGTTGTTTTAATGAAAGTATAAAGACTTTATTAGCAAGGAAGTATAAAACTTCTTGTGAACATCTTTTTTGTATGTGATCAGAGGATCAGCAGAAAAAGAGTTATTAATTAAAAATATAAGTATATTTTTTTTAAATAATATAATATATATTATAGTTAAATATATATATAAAACAAAAAAACTCTTTCCACTGATTCCCAATTTTTCAGAAAATTTCTTTTTTTAGTAATTTTTTAAGAAAAAGAAAAACCAGTCAAAAAAAACAAGAGAAATAATCTTTATAACTAAACAACTTACAAAAACAAGTTCAAGAACTCTTTACAGAGTACAGAAGAAGTAAGTTTTATAAAATTATTAACTTCTACTATATAAATTTTCTTTTTAAAAAAGAGAAAAACAACAAGAAAAATTAAATCACAATAAACTCTTGAAAGTTCAACATCAACCTTATAAAGCTTCTAGTCAAACCAATGCAGGTTAATACTTTTCTAGATATCAAGAAAAGCTTCACAAGCAATAACTCAAACTGATAAATCAGTCCAAGTCCAAATACTCATAAAACCTAAAGGGATGTTTAAGCTTCATTAACTATATGGTAAAGAAGTACATATATCACAACAACAATATTTCAATAATATTATATCACATAAATATAGATATACACACTTTTTATAACAAGCTCAAAAAATAAGTCAAATAAATAATATTAATACACTTTTTATATATTTATACAAATCAATTATTAACAATTCCATAATCACATGTGTTTATTATTAGTTAATCAACAATAGTAATAATACTATTACAACATATATGTGAAATACAATAAATATCATTTATATATTATAACAAATAACAAAGTTTTTTCATATTACCAAAATAATAATAAGGAATAAACAAATCTATAATATGAGTTTAAAAAAACATAAAATGATCATTAGCAAAACACAACAATATCAAATATGATTAACTTACTTTCTATTATAGGATTAACATGTCTATGAGAAAACACAAACTTTTATAGATTATTTAGAAGAGAGAAGCATATATTATAGAGACCTTAGCTCAATTATTAGATAAATATGATAAACAACTGAAATTATGGGTAACACAAACCCTCCTTAATATTACTTCAACTCAAAAAGTCACCATGAATTTCACCTTAGGTCCAACCTAATACTTGATTATAGATAATATTATCACCTAAGATTATTAGTGAAATCAAATGGCAAGATATAGTGCTGGATGTTTCAATAAGACAGTTTGTTAAAAAAACCAATGTCAAAATAATGACACACCAATGGACAACTCAAAATAGAATAGATAAAAAATGGAATTATCAAATCTAAGATCAGTACAAGTATATATGAGACCTAGTTTGGAAACAAATGAATAATGGATATACATAGAATACCTTCTTCAAAAAATTACAAAGAAAAAGCTTTCTTGTTAAGATGATCAGTGACGAGCTATCCACATTAACAAAGTTAGCCACAAGAAGACCAGACTTATATAAGCAAGTAAAATGTCCCATATGTAGATAGCAAGAAGAGACAATAGAACCTACGCTAGAATATCCAATATATAAAACTCAGTGGCAAGAAACCTGACAGAAGGGTATGGAAGATATAATGCAAGGTTTTAACAAACTTTTAGCAAGTAGAAAAAAGAAGTCAGAAGAAAAAAAAATAAGCCTGGTAGTTGATAACAGAATGGAAAGAGGAGAAATGAATAAGAAAATAGCTCAACTAGTGGAAAGGATTTCAAACACTAGTCGGGATATACTTAGCTTCTACATAGGACTGATTGAAAAAGACCTAATGAATAAATAGTAGACTCAAAGTACTATAGAAAGAGAATTGGTAAAGAAGCAAGAAAATAGATAATAAAAATACAAAAGAAAACATGTAATCACTTCAGAAAGAAAATTTAAAATATCAGATATAAAAAGATGATAGAGTAGGAATGAATATTAGAAATCAACAGAGGTAATAAGATCAAAAGACTGACATATCTACAAAAACAAAAAAACAGGGCCAAGGTATCAGAAAATCAGTCATATCAAGTACCATTAAAGGAAGAAGAATCAGAAAATATGATGCTCAAATAGGTCCTGCAAGATGGGGTAAAGTATGGGATAAAATAGTTGGATTTTAATCTCTATTAGAACTCAAAAGAATGATCTGCAATAGTAATCTATAGGCAATAATATTAGAAGTTGGAAGGGTATTTACTTGAACTCTTAATGGAGCAATAAATTACTTCCAAAGTTATACTTAGAAAGGTAAAACAATCAAGATGAGTAAGTTAGTTAAAGAATTAGCTTTAGCATCTTATATTATATGTACAGTTTACAAATGTTTAATAAAGTATATGTAACTAGCCTGATAAAGGGCAAAAAAAAAAAAAAAAAAAAACAATAGACAATGCATCAAATAACTTATCATTTATTAAATCACTAAAAGAATGGAAAAATTTCAAGCAATTTTTTTTTTTTTTTTTTTTTTTAATCCACAGTCAGGTCAGTATGGTATGTCTTTATTGTATATATACTAGGTATTTATAAATTATTGTGACTTTCACATACTGACTCACTCGTTGTTGAAAAACTATTTCTCTAAATGCAACCTAGAGAATGATATTTCACTCTTTTACTAATTTGAATAAATTCTCTAATTAATAAAATCATTGCCTACAGGTACTTATTGTAGATCATTTTAAGTTCTGTCTGCAGTTAAAAACCAAACCACTTTATTCCGTGACAAACCCAATCCTTTATAATCGCCATATATTTTTATTTCTTTCCTTCTATTTTTTTTGATATCCTCCAGGTTCAAATCCTCTGAAGATAATGGCAGTTCTTTTTGGTCCTGTTCGGTCTGTTCGTTAGGTCTGAGCTTGGACCTCTTGTTTCTTTGTCCTCTTCTATAATGTTTTGCTTCTTTTCTCATTCTATAACTTTGACACAGCAAGTATTCCAGATCTCCTTTTTAAAATTTGCTCTCATCTTTTGACAGAGTTTATTGATTATACCCTGTATATTTGCTGGTGGAATCTTGAGCTGCTCTTTGAGATACTTCTTCAAGAAGGTGGTCTTGCTTTCTTCCATATATCCACAGATAGTATTGAAAAGGCTCCTGTCAGATTTCTGGATCCCTTCTAACCATTTGTTTGTCCAGTCACTTATCTTAAATTAATCTTCTTTCTTCTCTTTTATTTCTTTACCGATAAGTTTATTGAGCTTTTCGTTTGCCTTCCTTCATAAGTTCTTCCGAGTTTCTCTAGTGGCTGGGTACTCAAAAAGATGTTCTAGTGTCTTTTCTTGAAGTTCACATACTGGACAAGTGGTTGTGATATACATATCTGGTTTTTTCTTTTTAAGTATATGTAGAACTGGAAGTTCATTGTGAGTTAAGTTAGTTAGGAAGCTTTTGTCTTTGTTGGAACAGAATGTGATTAATATTAATAGAGTATAAGGGATTTGTAATACAATAATAAAGTTAGTTTAAATAAGTAAACAATATTAAATAAAAGGGATAAACAATATACATATATCTAATCAAAACAGACCTGTGGATCAATAGTGCAATAGGTGCACTTCTAGATCACCATCCATGAGTTATCAGTTCAATCTCACTTGAGAATAATTGTTGTAATATAAGTTATATTGTACAATATACTGTATATGCTATTCAACTATAATTATATTTATATATAATCAATCTATAGAAACTTACTATCTGATTATGGTATAATAAATCAGGTCATATAGATTCTGATCAGTTTTAGTATTAGAAAAAAGAAGATTCTTGTTATTCAAAATATGTGAAGACATTAAAAAAGCCAGGAAAGATTTTGATTGATCTACTATTATCAACAAATATAAAAGAAATTCATATCTTTTTAAAAAACATCTTATGGAAGAGATGAAAAACTTAGGTCATTAATATCAATCAAAAAGATAACTAGTATAGGTCAGAACTAATAATTGGTTCCTAAAGTATTTAATATATAAAATTTTACAAATCACTTATATCTCTTTTAAAGTGACAAAATTGATAGCTTTTCACTTTAATAAAAACAAAAGTTAGGAAATACTATAAATTAATGATTTGGATAATAAAGAACAATTGTGGGTAGTTTTTTAATAGTTATTAATTTAAAAATTTTAATTTTTTTTAATGAGGAATATTTGACTTTATTTCTGTCTTCCCCTTTAGAAATCTATATTTAATCAGAACACACCATAGGAGATCATATGATCATTAAACTAATAGTTATCAAAGAGGACAGTTGATGTCTTAATTAGTGATTAGTGTTAGCATTATGATAAAAACTATAGGAATTGATATGTTTGTGAAAAGCTACAAAGTCTTGTTTAATCAAGGAATATCCCTAAAAGGTCATATTTGAAGAGTGCTTAAGAATGACACAATAAAAAACTATATGTTAATTATGGAGCATACTATGAATTGCTAGGATATCAATATATATTATTGGTCTTGTACAATCAGAATACAACCAGCCTCCTCAGAACTTAACATGGTAAAGGATCTACTATAGTACCTATAACAATATGAACAATATCACTATCTAAGAAATATACATTATGAAGCTTTTCATTTAAATTTAATAAAAGTTTTTTAGTAAATCCTTGGAATGTTAAATACCTGAGCAAAGCAAGGTAATTGATAAAATAGTATCAAATATAGTAAAATTGGTTAGATCGAAATATAAAGTAAAAATTGATATAGTTAAATAGATTAGATTAATAGTTTATATAATCAAAAAGCCTACTACTACTCAATAAAGATTCACATTCATCCATTAAGACAGTTAAAAAAAAAATCTAATCAAAACAAATCAAGATACAAATCAAAATAGAAAATCCTTAAAATATTAAATAACACATATAAAAAGTTTTTTTCTCTTATGTAACAAAAATAAAATTATATATATCAAGAAATTTTTTAGTGAAGAACTCTGAAGATTTCTATCTGTTAAAATTTTTTTAGAAATTTTTGAAAAATTTTTCAAAAAACTTTAAAAATTTTCAAAAATTTGTAAAACAAAAATAATTTCATTAATTTTAATTTTAATAATAAAAAACTTTGAAGATTTTTTATTTTAAAAAATTTCATAAATATTTAAAATAATAATATGTATATTAAAATAAAATTGACCAATAAAATACTGATTAATTTTAGTTAATCAAAAATTTAATTTATAAGTTGTTATAATTTTGTCAATATAATTTTAATATTATTTCATTTTTAAAGCTATGAAGTAATTTTTAAAAGATGACAAAGTATTGTATGTAGTTATAATATAATATAACTTCTTGGAATTTGTGTTATATAAGGTCTCTAAAGTCCTTTCTTTTTTATTAATGTCAAATAA
>CAJVPT010004035.1:0-14142 GCA_910592055.1 Acaulospora colombiana
ATATTCTTCAGAAACTTGCTCATTCTCAGGGAGCCACCAATATGTGTTGATCAATCGTGGAGAGGCCTCAGTCACGTAATTAACTTCATCAAATATGATTTCACTCCATTCTGAATTTTCTGTGTATTCAGAGATGGTTTTTGTCACCTCTTTTTGTTTTTCCTTATAGATACAGTCATCTTTAAATGGCCATCTGTTTCTGTCAAAACTTTTTGACATTGTTTGCAATAAGCATGTATATGATGATCTGGTGCTATTTTATCATAAATATTATACCATTGTCTAGCAGTAAACCAATGGTTTTTAGTTTAACATTCTTGATCTCTTGTAAAATGTTTTTGTTTTGGTGGTTCATCCTCTTCAGAGATAAACTCTATATGTAATTGATAAGCATCTTGATCTAACATAAGGATAGGAGTTTCATTCTCATATATTCAGGACATAGCATCTGCATTGTTATACTTTTTTTCTGTCCTATGGATAATAGCATAATTATAGGGTTCCAGGCGAAGAATTCATCTTGCTCTTTTTCCTTTTAATTCAGATGTCTTTAACCATTGTAAAGCAGAATGGTCAGTGATTAGATAAAAATAATTTGTTCCTAGATACTGATGAAAGTGTTCCACTGCCCATATAACAGCTAAACATTCCAGTTCAGTTGTTATATAATTTCGTTCTACTCTTGTTAAACTGCAACTAGCATATGTCACAGCATATTCTTTATTTTGATCATCTTTCTGGACAAGTACAACATTAATGCCAGTTCCTGAAGCATCAGTGTGGACATAAAATGATTTGAAAAAATTGGGGTATCTCAAAATCGGAGCAGTAATTAAACATCTTTTCAAGAATTCAAAGGCTTTTTCTTGAGCTTCTGTCCATTCAAACAATGTATCTTTTTCCGGTAGTTGATTTAGGGGTTTAGCAATTGTAGAAAAGTTCTTGATAAATTTTTTGTAATAGGAGGCAAGTTCTAAAAATCCTCTGACTTGTCTTACAGTGGAGGGTCATAGATAATCGTGGATTTTGTTGATCTTTTCATCATCAGGTTGAATTCCTTCTCAATTAATTTCATGTTTAAGGAGTTTGACATGTGGCAGGAAAAGTGACATTTTTCTGAGTTTAACATTAGATTGACTTGCCTAAAGGTATCTAGAATGATATTGACATGCGTGCAATGGTTTTCAAATATTTTGGAAAAGATAGTAATATCATCCAAATAAACTTTTACATATTTTCCTCTAAATGGAGCAAGGACCTCATCCATTAGTCTTTAAAAGGTTGCAGGAGTATTGCATAATCCAAATGGCATGACATTGAACTCATAGAGTCCAAACTTCGTAAAAAAGCAGTTTTCTTCTTGTTTGCATCATTCATAGCTACTTGCCAATAACCACTTGTGAGATCAAGGCAAGAGAACTATTTAGCACCATTAAAAGTTTCTAAAAGGTCATCCACTACTGACATAGGGTAGACATCTTTCTCTATAACTTCATTTAACTTTCTATAGTCAACACAAAGCCGTTTCTTGTTATTTTTCTTTGGTACCACTATCACAGGAGAAGACCAGGGGCTAGTAGTTAGGCTGATAATTCCTTTTTGCAACATGTTCGTGATTTCTTTCTTGATGAATTCCAACTTATCAGGAGAGGCTTTATATGCTCTTTGTTTGATTGGTTTTGCATTTTCAGTATCAATGGTATGGGTTATCACATTGATTCTTCTCAGGTCACTGATTTGTTCTTCCTTGAAAATGCTTTCAGCAAAAACATCTTTATTTTCATACAAGAAATCTTGTACAATTGCTTCTTGTTCCTTAGATAAAACACCTACGTTTGAGATATCAGGTTCTTCATGAGATGCTTCTGAGAGATACTGTATATAGCTGGATTTTCAGATAGAATGTCTTCCATACATATATTAGAAGTGTATGCTTCTGATTCTTCAAGATCTTCTTCTTCTTGATATTCAATTTCATCTAAAAGCTTATCATCATTATTGGAAGATTTCTTTATAATAGATTGGGGAGGAATATCTGTAAGATGGGTTGTTCCAATATTAATACATCTTTCATTATGATAAATTTGTAAGGTTTGTGTATCAAAGTTCTACTTGGCCTTCATCTTTTCAAACTAGTCAGTACCAAGAAGAAGAGTTTCTTCCTGGGATTCAATAACTTGCAGTTTAATAGAGATTATTAAATCTTGGATAAGGATTTGTAGATTGAAAATTTGTCCAAGGGCTCTTGTTCTTGTACCATTAGTTATTACCACAATTGTTCTGGAAGGGGCATCTGGAGAAAGTCCAAGTTTGTCTATAAGTTTTTTCATAATAATGCTTACAGCAGCTCCAGAATCCAAAATAGCAACAATTGGATTTCCTTTAATTCGTACATAGCATTTGATAGCTATTGTTCTCTTCTTTTCTTCTTCAGACTGAAAATAGTTTGCAGCTTCAGTATTTTTGGGTCTTCTTAACACCTTGATCAAGTTTCTTCACTGATTAAGATACTGTAACATTTGTTCAAGAGTAGCATTTGAATGAATTTGTAGAATATAATCTGAAATATCATATGGATTCAAGTTATCTATGATGGAAGGTTGGTGCCTTGTTCTAGGTCTTCTGGGAGCAGCAATAGGTACTATCACAGATTTTTGTACTATTTTTTCTTGTAATTCCATGGGTTGTACTGAAATTCTTTTAGTTCATAATTGAATTTCTTTTTGAGATTCTGATTGTTTCTACTTTTCTCTAGCTTCTCTTCTATTAGTAGAGTAAGGGGATGGTCTTGCTCATTGACCAATATAAACTTCTTCTTCATCTTCTTCATCCCATTCTTGGGTGGAATATTGTTCTGTTATTAGGTAATTAATTGGTTGATTTCTTTTAAAAGGGGGTCGATAGGATGGTAATGTTCTTTCAGAGAGACAATCCCTTGCAAGATGGCCAGGTTCGCCACATTTGAAACAGCTTCCTGTAAGATTTGGCCTTTGAATAGGAGCAAATGACTGCATTCTTCATTCTGGTGAATTGCTTCTTTGTTGAAGAGAGTAGGCTTCTATCTTTTCCAATCTCTCAGCTAAATTGAGTTGCATTTGTTCAAATTTCTTGATTAACCTATCCATGGCCTCTTCTTGTGTTTTAGAGACTCCAGAACCTGAATTTCTTGATGCAGGAGGTATTTCATCTTCATAAATGTCTTGACCCTCTTCATATTGCTTCGCATATTTAAGAGCATCAGCAACAGCTACTGGTTTCATCATTGATACAATAGGAGCAATATGAGAGTTCAATCCACAGATAAAGAACCTAAGTTTTTGTTTGTCATTCATGATTCCATCTATATCTGCCTTGGCCAATAACTTTTTAAAAGTAGTGTAGTAGGAGTCTACAGTTTCATAGAAGCCTTGTTTTCTTCCTTCCAAATCTCTGGTCCATTTGTTTATCCATCGTTGGGAACAAAAATGGGTTAAAAGAGCTTTAATAATGGCATCCCTTGTCATTGTACCATTGTTAGCATTGTTGACATTGTAATAGGTATCCCACCATTCTTCAGCTTCATCAATAAGATGGGCATTAATTATTCAATGGAGTTTTTCACCTTTCCAATTGTTGACTTGAGCTACCTTGGTAAACTTCTTGCTTCAGTTGACTGGGTCTTGAGTACCATCTCCAGAGAAGGCTTCCACCTTCATAACTGTACCATAAAGGTTCTCATTGACTAAGTTGTAAATTTCATTATTTGTTTTCACTATATTGTTATTGATAGAAGGAGGTTCTTGAAAAAGAGTTTCTAAGTTTAAATCTTCAAAATTAAGATATATTTCTTATGAACTTGGGTTTTTAAATAAAGAGGATAAATATAAGTTTTTACTATTATATAAAAGGTTATTCTGTAGGTCAAAAGGGTGAGAGGGTAAATTAAAATTGAATTGAATAGGAGAGAATATAAAATCATCTAAAGGGTTAGAGATGTGGTATCAACTAAATATTCAAAAAAGTTGATTGCACAAATAACTTTTGGAAGAATACTATCAAAGATTAAAATGCTAGAATATCTAATACAAAAAATGAGTTTGTGAGCTATATGATCTTGGTTATGAATAGTAATATTGATTAATCAGATAAAATAATATTGAGATTTAGAGGTATAGGAAATAGCAAAGAATTGGGTTTGATACTAATTCCAAAATTGTAGAAAGTAAATATTAGGATGTTGTAAAGAATAACAAAATTCACAAGATTTGTCTAGACAAGATCTCTTCCTTAGGTCTTCTACAGAAAATAACTGATGTACTTGATTGTATATCTGGTTGTTGTCAAAGTGATCACTAAATTCGCTTATACAAGGTTTCTTTCTCTTGATACTTGCTAGACTTTAGATTTCGAATCACTGAAATTTCCCTTCAGTAAATACTTTCATTCTTTTCTTTAAAATATGGGAGAAGTCTATCTTACAATCATTACCAATTTGTTAACCTATTCAATTCACCTCTTAGGAATCAGTTAGAGATGGAGAACTATTGCAAGGAAACATCAAGTTAAATTTCTAATTTGATATGCAAAAGTTTCTAATTTGAACAATAATAAATAAAGATGTTTATTACTGGTGATTTAGGCAGGAGAGGCAGGACAATAATTTTGGGTTGAAAGTAATTTTATTGTTGATTAAATCCTAAGAAGTCTTTAGAGGGAGAATTTTAAATATATAATTGAGTTATATAATATTTGAGAATATAAACTAAGATAAATAATAGTAATAATTATACTATTAGTTTTATTGAATTATTAAGCTATGTTATTTTGAACAAAACTCAAGTATTTTTTGAAAATAATAGTTATATGTAATAAGCTAGGACTACAGAATATTCTAAAGTACTTTATATTAAGTTTGTTAATAGAAAAATCAACTATCAATGTTCTAGAAGTGTTTTGGAAGATCTTTACTTTCAGGTGATCAAAAGGATTATGATATGTTAATCTAAGGTACTGGAATTATCCTAGGTACTAGAGAGATCATATAGCGAAATTTTATAGTTTAACAATATATAATATGATCAATATAGTTAACCATATATATGATAGTTTACTATAATAATTGATATACTGTATATAGTGCTTATTTGATAATGTATACAATAGATATATTATCATTTTCTTTTTTTTCTTTTTTGTTTGTACAAGTATATATGACAGTGATTCTGATCTATTGAATAATTCAAATAAAAACTGTAGGATTTGATTAGATATACAGTGGTAATAACCTGCTGGCAATAATGTAGTAAACTAGAAGAGTTTTCATCCAAAGATATTGCAGAGTAAAATATTGTTCTCAAAGTCAAACTTAAAGACTCTTATATTTATAATAATTAATTAGATTAAAATAATAGTTTGGTTGTTATATGTATTATACTGCTTGAATAAAAATGTACTTATATTTTCAATTAATTAATAAATTGATGATTTAGCTTGGCTATAGATAATTAAAAAAAAAAATAAGTAAAAATAAAATAAAAAAAGAGAGTAAAAAGTTTTGTTCCAAACTATATATAAATAAAATTATATTTTATTTTTAAAATTTTAAATTTTTTATTATATCTTATTTAAATCTTTAAAAAAACTTTTTTTAATATTACATTTTAATAATTCTTATTCTCTATTTTTTATTCTTATTCTTTATCTCAAAAAAGTTTTATTATATCTATTGTTATAATACTATTTTACAATTATTAAGTAATTAACTATAACTATTATAAAATTACTTTTTAAATAATTTTTATATTGAAAATTTATTTTTTTTCAAATTTTTAAAATACAATTTTTTTTTTTGCTGGCTCAGCCTCCAGTTGGACTTTATTAAACTTTTACTTTGATATTATATTGTATTATCTATTTCGAAGTTAACTAAATTTCACAAACTATACTAGCATATATGTTAAGATTTTTAGAAAAAGATACCTTCTGGTTCGGATTTCTAGTAAACCTCTGTGACCTGTTGCCTCTCTTTCAGGGAACTAACTTGCCTAAACTGAGTTAGTGCTATTTTCCTTATTTTTCAGAGTAAAAAGGAAATTGAAAGTTTTTGTTTTTTTTCAATTTAAATTGGTTATGTGCTTTTGTTTCCAGGTGCCACCCCTTGATGTATTTTGATTCCACCTGCCCCTTGCTTTCTTATCTGCTCTCGTTATCCCCTGAGATGTTTTCTACTTATTTATGGCTTCCCATCTCTAGTTCTAGGTGGCTCTTGTGGTTTCCTGGAGTTTGTTAAGGCATTCTATGAGGGTTGATTTGGTTTTCTTCTTGAAAATTCTTACCCAGTTGCATATCAATTTCGCTATGCACACGGGACTAAGCTTCTGACTATTATCTGGATTCAGAGATTGATTGTTTCTTTCTTGACTCTTGTGGCCCATTCCTGTACCTAATGCCTGCTTCATTTTTTTCTACTCTGGAGGAAACATGCAATTGTCTCTATCATATGGCTGCTGAACTCGAAGTCATTTTCACTGCATATACACACATGTATTATGTCTTCCACTATTATCTTGTACCTGATGCATTGTCTCGATTTGTATAAGTTAGCCCTCCGTTCGTGAAGCCTAGACATGGTTGGGAGTTCTTAGCTCCAAGATTTTAGCATGAAAGTTCTTTGTTGGGGGTCCTCCATGCTCGTGTCTTCTGTTGAAATCTTTTTTGATCACAAGAAATCTACTGTTGCTTCCCAGTCTATTGCATCATAGTATTAATCAATGTCGCAGTTTCTTTCTAAATAACACCATTCCATGATCTGTTCGTTCTGGAAGTGGTTTTGGACTGCTTCCCTGCTGTTGTAGTTTATTACCTGGCTTTTGTGCCAGAGTTCAAGCCCATTTTTTTATTGAAGGTGATGTCTAACTTGGTCGTTTGCCACTTTAGCCTTGCGCATTTGGCTTCTAAGTCCACCTTGCTGTGTATGTATGTCCCATTTCTTCTAATCTTTTCCACCTGGAGTTTGAGGTTCTTAGAGTGGGCCAGGTCTTTTGTAAGTTCTATTATCCATGCTATTTTGCTTCTATTCTTTATAAAAGTTAGGGCTGTTATGATCATTTGACTGTCTGTATGGATTGCTACTTCCATTTTTGCTGGAAAAGTAGTTAGTGCGATCATAACTGTGTTTAGTTCTACCTCATTTGATGTTATTTTTTGAAGGACCTTGAATGCTGCTATCTCTGTCTTGTCCCCTGTCAGAAGGTTGGTCACATGAAATACGAGCATATGAAAGTTCTTATAACAGCTTGCGTCTGTTGTGATTTTGACCTTTTTCCAGCTTTCCATGTTTTGTTGCAACTGTCTGAGCTTGTTTAGGCTAGTGCTGTCCTTATCTATCGACCCAAATTATCCGTATATATAGGAGTTATAATATAAATGTCCTTCAATTCAGTCATAGGATTATAATTGCATTGGATGAGCTTTGCCTTAATGCTGTCCGGGGATGCAAGCAAATTGGTTAACTTGCATGTCCTTCCATCTTTCGCCACTTGTTTACTGCTCCCAGTGACTACTATTGTATCTTTGCTTAGAAGATTTATTATACAGGTACCCTCTTCAATGCTTATGTTATTATTACATCCTCACATGTCTTTAAGTGTGGTGCTGGGCTGTTTATAATATAATGTCTTGCCGTAATCGTGTTTGTGACTTTCTTTTTAATTTTCCCTATCAAAAACTCTTCCTCTCCAGTTTCTTTTAAAGTTGCTATCTATATAAGTTTGTTCTTTTTCAGATATCTGCTGCTCATCTTATCGGTCCAGGTTATACAGTGAAATGGGTTCATACCAGGATGAAGGTTGGTTGGCCTTGTTGTATAATCCAGATGTAAGGTTCCTGTGGTGAGCTTGTTAATGATATTTTCATAAAAACGAGGCTGTTTTTCTTGCGCTTCTCGCCCGATGATCTGGCATACTTGTGTCCAACTGATAGTTTTAATCTTACTCTGATTAGTGAATTACTCAGCCCATCTTAGGCTATTTGTTCTAAGTTTGTTCCTGTGTTTCTCGAACTAGTATAGACCCATGAGAGTCTCCAAGGGGATCAGTCCAGGTTCTGATGCCTTGTGTGTGTGTTTCGCCTTTCTGAAGGAGAAGCCTTGTCTTTGTGTGTCAATAAGTATATCTTGTAAGAAGTTAGTGCCCGTTGAATATATCTTTGGACATTTTTTCAGAATATCTGTATCTGACCATGATGCCTATTGAAGGTTTTTTACCCTCTCTCTGCATAATCGTCCTGCATGATTGGTTGCTGGATGCAACTTTTCAATTAGTGTGATATTCTTCTGAAGCATGTGTGCCTTGAGGTTGAAGATATTATATCCCAAATTACTGTGGAAGATACAGTTATGTGCTAACGTTACGAAGCCTGCCTTGTGTTTAAAGATCCTCCTGAGCTTTCTGTTGATGTTGTCAACTTTAGAATCAGCGAGATGAAGGTCTTGTACCAGGTATTCTATCTTCGGCATGATTATATGGTTGAGTAGGTATTGGACTTACTTATCTGTTACTTTTTTCCACAATAGATGAATAGCGAGGTTCGATGTTATCTGGCTAACCAAGTCTGTTTGATGTTTCTTTTTCTCATCCCGGTTAAATTACACTCCCAGGTATCTAACTGCTCCCTGGGCAGCTTTGATCGTATTTTGCTCGAAAGTTATTTCGGACTCTCTTTTGTTGTTGATTATGAGGAGCTCTGACTTCTCTGGGTTGACTTTAACTTGTACAAGGTTGTAGAATGAGCTAGCTAGCTTCAAGATGGTTTCGAGTTGCATTCAGTTTCCAGCTATCCATGCTGTGTCATCCATATATGCTATAACAGAGGTGTTTGTGGTACTTTGTGATGTTCAGAGCTGTGAAGTGTTATATGCTTTTGTGATACTTCTGTACCCTTGTGTTTTGCTGATCCTGTTTACTAGTGGGTCATAGTAAATGCGCCATAGGAGTGGTGATATTGAGTCTCCTTGATCGATTCCATTTCTCATGTTATATGAATCTGTAATCCTACTCCTGTGATAACTGTGTTTTTTCTATTCTTGAACCCTTCCATTATGAGGTTTATTAGCCTGTCTGGTAGTTTAATCCTTCTAATGACCAGTGTTAATGTGCCTAAATCCATGTTATCGTATGCTTTGCTCATGTCTTGAAAAAGGATCCACAGTTCCTTGCTGTTTTCTCTTATATTTTCGATGATTGTGTTTATTTTGAAGATAGGTTCTATTGTGCTCATTCTTGGCAGGGCTTCCCAGTTGTGTTCTGATAGTATCTTGTGACTGGTAAATAAATAGACAGCCTGTTCGCCAATCTTTTTGTGAAGATTTTTTTGATTAACTCCAGAAGTGTGATGGGTCTGACTTTTGTTAGATCATTATCCCAGTCATATATCTTTGGGATTGGGTAAATGGTCCCTTCTTTCCATTCTTGTGGCATCATGCCAGAATGTAGGATCACGTTGAAGATATTTTTAACACTCTCAATTGCTTTAGGGTCCAAGTGTTGCAATACTATATATGGGATTTATGATGGGCCCAGAGCTGAGATTTTACTTGCCTTGGTGATAATGTCTTCTATTTCCTCTGACGAGAAATCCATCACCATTTTTGCATATTATTTCTCATCTACATGTTGGAGGGGTTCATATTCTTCTCTCTATTCCTGTGGCATCTCCCGTAGCTGAGGCCATTTGGTCCAATTCTCGAAATGTTCTCTCACCCTTGATTTTATCTCATCCTCGTCCAGAACTATATCAGGCTCCTCACTGTTCAGGATTAGTTTGTCAAGTTTAATTTTCTTTTTTTCCCTTTCTAAGAAACTATCTATCATTCTTTTCTTGTCTGATGTAAACCAAGCCATGCGATTTCTGATGGCTTCTCAGATCTTCTTGCTTTTTGTGGCACATAGGTATCTATGCAAAGTAGTCTTTATGCCTTTGATTTCTTCTACTACCAAAACTCTCATAGTTTTAAAGTCCTCTGACGTAATGAGTTCTTTGGGGAGCTCTATTCTATTCTTTGTTGCTAAGCGTTGCATTCTTACCAGGCCTTCCTTTCCTATTTTCTCCAGCTCACCTTCTATGAGCAACTTTTTAAGTTGACATAATCTGATTGTCAAGGTTGTGGCTATTTTATTGCATTTGTCTTGTTTATTCTGTAAGTGGATTTGTGTTTTCTTAAACCTTCTGATATGTGCACTAGTTACTCTTAAAATTGATTCTCTTAATGTATACCACATTTCATTTATGTTCTTGTTTGAAACGGTCCCACCTTTGATAACGGATTTTCTCCTCTATCTGTTTTGTCCATTTCTCTCATCGTACTAGTTCTGTGTTCACCCAGTTGTCTCTCATATTAGGTTTTTTCTGTACATTTCTTTCTTTCTCAAAAGTGGAAAAGCCAGGTGCATTCTTGCCACTGCAATGCCATGGTCACTCTCGTAAAGCTGTTTGTATTCGTTCTTTATATCTGCTGTCAGCAGTTCCAGATACCCATTATGTGTTGTCTAAATCTGGTCGATTTTACTTGTTATAGATGTATCCACTTCCCATGTAAATTCCCTGCTTTGTGGATTAGCTATGCAGAAAGTATCAATGAATGCATGGTCTTTCATGTCCTTGATTAGAATGCTATTTGATGACATTCTGTTCTCAAACCAGCGATGCTTGTTTGAAAATCTATCTATGCAAAGCATGTCTGTGTCATTTAGGTCTCCTGCAATTATGACTTCCCAGTTAGGCTTGTAACTTATTTGGAGCCATCTCGTTATCGACTTTTCAAAGCAGGATCTCTCTGGAGCCTTCGTTGGGAAATATATGTCTATTATTCTCAAGTACTTCTTATGGGGGAAGACCATGTCGAGCATAAGGGCTCTTCCTGCAATAGTTTTCTTCTTGACGATTCTTCTTGCCAACTAGTGTTTGAGGGCCACTTCTACTTCCGCTCCTTGTTTCTGATTTGTGTTAGTCAAGTGATATTCGTACTTATCAATCTTCCAGTGTTTAGTTATGTGATCACTACCATTTGTTTCCATACTTATCACAATGTTCCAGCCTTTTTTTTTCCATAGCTCTGTTCAAGCTGTCTTATTTGCTTCTTTGTTGAGCCCTCTTATATTAGATGTTGTAATTCTTAATATTATTTCTATTTCTACTTGACTTGTTGATTTTTCGAAGATTTGTGTTTCTTTCTTATTTGTTTTCTTTAGTGTTTTATTTTTTTATGTATCACCCATCATAATTGATATTGATGTTGGGACTGTTCGTCTGTTAAAGCTCTTATGGCTTTTAGTGCTCTTTGCATGTTGGTCTGTATATCCTTCATGGTTTTGTTAATTTGTTGCTGTCTTTCGCGAATGTCTGTTGTGTCTTGAGTTTGGAGTGAGGTTTCGGGGTTACTTGGGTTTCTTTTTGTTGTTTTCTCCTCCTCCTTGTCTTTGCTGTCCATAGTGTGTTCTATTTTATCATAATACTCCTGATTGTATGCTTCAAGGTTTGTTACCCTCTCATCAAGGTCTGATATCATTTTTTTGAGACCTGCGACTTCTCTTTGAATTATTCTTAGTAACTCTGTGATTTCTCTGGTGTTTTGTGATCGCTGTGTAAATTTCTGCTGACTCTGAGGTTGCTTCTGGTGATTTTGTTGAGTGCGTTCCTGCACCGTTCGATCTTGTCGGCTACTGTTGGCTCATGCTGCTGCTGCATATAATGCTGGTTTGGCACCTCCCTTGTTGTGTGAGACTACTGGTATTCAGAAGCCACCTGTCTTCGCAGACTTGAACTTGCTATAGATTTGTCTATACTTTTCCATCTGGGTGTGGTTGAACTCTTGCCATTGTCACCTTCATTCCTTAATTGGACATCCTTTGACAAGATGAGTTGTTGCATCGCAAATTGAACACAAAGGTGTGTTAATAGGTACCAAGGATATCTCTGTTTCACCAATGGTATAGGTCGAGTCTTTTGCAGCAAGTAAGTCTTCTCTTGTTTCAAAGCTTATTACTGCGAACTTTTTTGGTCAGTATCTTGTTGAGCAAGTACGTGGTATGTAGCATGTGCATGCATTCATCTCACCTAGGGCTTGTTTGAGGTCACATGCAGTGGTACCCAGTGGTAAGCTGACCAATTTGGCCACTATATTATGTCTTTCCCACATCTGATCGATGGGCCAGTAGGCATCATTTATTCTGACGGCATCTCCTTTGATGAGGGTACTGCGTTGGTTAACCAGTGATTTTTTGACTGATTCCTCTTTGAAAGTAATTGTGACGCACTGTCACAAATTTTGGGTTTTCATACTGATTTTTGATATATTGCCAAATTTGGTGAAATACTGTCTCACTTCGTGGAGTTTTGTGTTTTGGGATATATTTCAAATCACTATGAATTTGCCTTTCTCGATCAATTGTCTGCTGATCTGTATATGTGTGAGCTTGTTGTCACTTAAATTAGATAACTCTGTTCTCGTTGTGTCATCTGGCACTTATTGATCACCAAATATCATGACGATACGCGTCCCCTCTTTGTTGTGTTCGCTGCAGATTGCAATGAGCCCTGGAAAAGAGTTGAGGGCTTTAATTAGGTAAAGGATTTTTATATCGTTGCTCGCCCCTGCTGTGATATTGGCATCCATACTTACTTTAAAATATTCTTTTCCATATCTGATCTCAGGATTGACTGGTATCCTTAATCTTGGTCTGTTGTTGTTGAGCCACGTTGCATTGTTCTTGCGAACTATGGGTGTCCAGCTTTCTTCTTCCCTTTCCCTGGAGGCCTGTCCATTCAAGTGTTTGTTGCTGTCATCTGTTACCGGGTTATTTGTTATTCCCTGTGAACCTTCTTCGTTTGAGCCTCTTCCTATCAGAGGTGCGTGATTTGCTGCTGGGTCTCCTGTTTCAATTTCCGCTTCTTTCATCTGCTCACTTCATGACTGTTCTTTGCTGGGTGGTTCTGCCTCTATGTTCATGCTGGCTGTAACTGATATTACAGCTACTGAGTTCTCTTGAGTGTTTGTTTCCTCACTTTCTTGGATGGGTATTACTGTCATGATTGCTGGTACTTTGATCTGTATGGTGTTGGGCTTCTTGACGTATGGTTAGTTGTGAAGGGAAATGGTCTCCTTGCTCCTTCTTTCTGCATGTTGATTTCTTTTTATTCTCTATTGTTCAAGTTGTGAAACTTTGGTGTTTCTAGTGTTGGAAACTATTTCCCTATTACAAAGGTTGCTGCACCTCAAATGGTTGTGAAAGAGTGAATAAATTAATTGAATTTTTAAAATATAATAAAATCTATTTAAATTATTAATAATATTAAAATAATATATAGTTTTATTGTTACAAATTATAAATTTAATATTTTATAATTAATTGCTAATTTATATAGTATAATAAAATTAAAAAAATCTTAGTTTTAATCTTAATAATAAATAATTTTTTATTGTTCTTAAAAAAGTACAAAATTAAACTTTTAATTAAATAATCATAAAGATATATATTTATTTTTAATTAAATTTTTTTTACAAAATATAAGTTTATTAATTTTTTTTATCAATCTATTAAACTTTTTTTTCTTTAGAAAATATAAATTTTAATACTACTTTAATTTATTATTTGAAAAATCCAAAAAAAAAAACAATTTTGTTGAAATAAAATCATAAAATCATAATTTAAAATCAAGTTTCAATAAATTTTATAAGCTTTATTTAAAATTTTTTAAAAAAAAATATTAAAAAAAACTAATAAGTATTTAATTTATATTGAAAAAAGAAAAATTATAAAAAAAATTACAAAATATTAATTTAAATAATATTTTATTAATTGATTATTTAAAAATAAAATAGATTATTATATTAAATATATTATTTTAAAAAAACCAATAATAATTATATAAAAATTTATTTGAATTAATAATTATTATATCTTATATTATAGTTATAGATTTTAAAGAAAAAAAATTTTTTTTTTCCGCTCAAAAACAGGCCCACTTTATTAGGTTACCTTCTAAAAAAGCCAGTTTGTAAAAGAAAACCCCCTGTGGCTTGTTGTCTCTTGTGGAGAAACTAACGTGCCTAGGCTCCGTTAGTGTGCGATTTGAAAAGGTCGTATATGGATTTGTTACCGCTGATTA
>CAJVPT010004036.1:0-14140 GCA_910592055.1 Acaulospora colombiana
TTAGCCTATCATAGACACCCCAAGATCCCTTGCCCTAGCAGTCTTCAGGACCTCTGCTCTCCTAGCTCAAGATATCCCAATCTGATACTCACTTAAATGAAAGACCAATTGAATTGACTTATCTGATACTGCAGGTGGTGAAAAAGAAGATTTCTTTTGAGGTTTAAGTGAAGCATGAAGACTATTCCAATCAGGCAGATCTTTTTTGAGAAGAGGTTATTTTTATTTTTGGATTTTTTTGATGGATCTTGAATTGTTCCCTTTTCCCAATCATTTTTTTCCTTTCTCTTTTTTTTAACTTAGCAATTCATTGGTTTTTAGGCAATCAACAGTGACAAACTGTTGGCAATGATCCTAATAGATAGAGGTTATTACCAATCTATTAGGAAAGTGTAATATTGTCTCCAAAATCTGACTTAGAGTACTTTTGTATAAAAATGAGTTAGTCACTTTGTGAAAGTCTGTAAGATATTGTAGATTTATTTCAATTTTTCAATAAAGGCATGCCATTGTGACATGATTGTAGGTTAAAAAAAAAAAGAAAGGATAATCTATTATAGTTTGTCCTAGATAAACCTATTATTATTTCTTAAGTGGGCAGACCTAACTAGAGATCAGATAGTTAATACATAGTTATCAATGGTGAGACTAGACTAGTTAGTATTAAGTTTATAAGATTTTTATTGTTTTACTAAGCTAGTCCTTTCCATGTGTACCTGATGGGATATGTAATATTCTTTACTATTTTCAGATATTATTTGCTTAGATCTCAAAAGGAGGTATGTTGCCTTCTTTATTATTACCTGTGGTATTAGATCAGTTACTATTAACTGATTTTCAATAAGCAGAATATCAGATTGAAATATCCTGAGCTAGGAGAGCAGAGGTCCTGAAGACTGCTAGGGCAAGGGATCTTGGGGTGTCTATGATAGGCTAAATCAAAAGTCTTTCTTTATGCAATCCTTCTAGTAATATGACTGTAAATCTTAGTTTCTTATTAATAGAAGATCAGAAGTTATATCTTCCTGTGGCCTAACCTGATTTCAAACTTGTTTCAGATAATTGAATATGACTTTCATAGGATAACCAGTAAAACCTAATTTGAAGATAATTTTTGATTTTTGGTCCTTAAGTGGTATTGAACTATAGATCTTGTAATTGTGACCTGGGAGCCCTACTACTGTACTATTGATCCACAGGTCATCAATAAAAAAATTTTTTAATACTAATTTTATATAGTAAAATATAATTTATAATTTAAATAAAAAATTTAATATAATAATAATATAAAACTTATATAAATAATCTTAAGTAACCTTATTTTTTAATTTTTAAAAAATATATATTTAAATTTTTATATTATTTAAATAATTTTTTATTAAGTTATGAATAAATAAAGAATTCTAAAAAGTTTTGTTACATACTATATAACACTTTTGAGCTCTTCCTTCAAGAATTAGATTCTCTCTTCACATATAACTATTTGCCTTTCAAGAGTAAAATTTTTGCTTTTATAATTTCAATTGAATTAAGCCAGTCATTTGAGCTCTTTATATAGTTTTTAATTAACTTGCTTTAATTCTTCCATGACTATTTTTTACAGATTATTAATACTTGAAAGGAATAGAACATCCCATAATTTTTATCGATCCACAGAAGACCCATAATTTGGATAAAAACATTGCTTTGCAAAAATTATACTATTATCCTGAAGGGTATTATCAGACTATAGAAAAAATGAGAGATGTTTGTAAGAAAGCTTGTTATAATTTTTCATTAGTTGATATAAAAAATTAACTAAATAAGTAGGCATTATATCAAATCTATAAACCACATTCACATTTTATTCAATATGCATCTTTTAATGAATTCAATCTTTAAATAAAATGATCTTACTTCTATGCCTTATGATAAAATTGGTAATCAAATTTTTAAATATAGACTTGTTATAAAAGATGTCACTACTAGGTATCGAAAAAGTGTTACATTAACTAATAAATCTGTTTCTACAGTTGCTAAAGCAATTAAAAATTTTATAATAATCCTAATAAGCCACTATTTTTTTCTAATGTTTTTAGAACTGATAAAGGTACTAAGTATTTAGGTGATTGCAGGAATTTATTAATAAGATACAGTATTTATTTCAATTTTAAAAAATCCAAGAAAAGTAATGTTATAATGAAGCGTGATCATCAAAAATTTGAGAGATATACTTTTATTTATCAAGATGCTATAGATTTTCATTTATTTTTGTCTAATAGGTCTAGAACTTGGGTTAAAGAGTTTTGTATAAATGATAATATTTTTAATAATACCTTAATCAAATTGATAGGTATATCTCTCAATGAAGTAATAAAAAAGCTTTAAAAGGGAAAAGATAATTGCAAAACCTGTTGTTAAGCACAAAAGACCTATTGAATTTAATGAATCACATTTATTTTATAAAGATTTTATTCAATATCTTCTTAGACCAGGTGAATTAGAATTTGAAAATAAATATATAACTGATATAAATTAATTTTCAAAAGTTTATCAAATTAAAAAATCTCTAATACAAAAAAATCAATCATATTATATTGGCTTATGGATAAAAATGGTAATGTACTTGAAAGATTATTTGTTCATAAGCAACTAATAAAAGTTAACAAGGTTGAATATTCTCTTAAATAGGTTTTACAAGATCAATATTAATTATTCATCTCTTAATATATTTTCTATAGCTTGATTGATTTCTATATCATTCATAGGTCATTCTTTTTTGAATAACTTATAATAAAGATTATATGAATTTTTTATACTTTCAAGAAGTTCTCTTTTATTTTTGAACTAATTTTTATAGCTTACTATTCTTTTATTATAAGCCTCTTCATCTGGAAAAAAAAGTGTTATTGTAATATATTTTATATATTCATTCTTATTTTCAAAACTTCACACATAACTTGAATATTTATTAATAAATTTACTATCTTTTTTATATTAAAAATGAAACACCTTATTTAATATTTTAATTTATGTTGCTTCAATCATTTTCTATATAATATCTTGCATCTCTAACTCTGAGTCCAGCTTATTTATTAAACTTGAACTATTGTCTGTTATACTTATTTTATATTTTATTTTATTTAATATGAGTTTTAATATATCACCTCATAATTTTATTACTCGAAACTATATACTTACTTATCTATTACTATAAACTAGTCTTTATCAAATATATCTTCTATAATTTAAGATGCAATATTATTTTCATTTTGTGAGTCTACTTCTTTTTTAAATAATTTATTAATATCAATTTTTGGATATTTGCTTACCAATTGATTTATTATTTTATCTATTATTTATTTACAATTTTGTATTTTTATAGTTCTTATACTTGTGCATTTTTCTGATATGCTTAAAACAGTTTTTGATATTATTCAATTACTTTTATAGATAAATATATGCTTTAGATTCTTGCATACAGTATATCCAATAATATCTTTAATGAACTATTGTTAAGAAACTCTCAACCATAATTCTTAAATAATATAGCTATTATATCTTGGTATATACTTATAATATCTTTTAATAAAAATTTATTCATATTAAAATAATTATCTATTCTTTCTAATTATATCTGTTTTATATATTTTATTATTTCTACTAATGGTTTTTTTTTAATTAATTTAACAAAATTTCTAATATTATATCTATACATTATAATTTTTCTTCATATTAAATATGTTCATATTTATTCCATTCTTTATTAACATATAATACTGGAAATAATAACTTGTTATTACCACATAATTTATCATTTTGTAATCGTAAATATTGAAATATTTCTATTAAAATTTCATTTGAAAGATTTATATCAAACCTTTTTGCTTGTTTTTTTTTTATTATTAACTTTGTATTCTACTCTTTATCTTGTTGTATTTTTTCAAAATCAGGTAAACTATCCATAATTAAATTTAGAATTTCTAGATATAATGGTTTCTATGAAACTAATATACAATTTTTTACAATATAAACTCTTTTTTTTTTTAATTTTTACTCACCTATTTTTATTCCTATTTTAAGTTCTACTTTTCCAGCTATAATAAACTCATCTGTATATATATGTTTTACTTGATCTCCTAATAGTTTTGCAATTTCTGATATTCTTTTTCATGCTGATGCTAGTAAAAATGATTTTATTTATGGGTGTATACTATAATTTATCTATTTTTTTATTCACATAATACATTCTATAATAAAATTAATAATGCTTTACTAACTTTTTCAACTATTCTTTCTTATTTTTGGTATTGTACAATATATTATCCCATTCTTCAAATATATCTATTTTACTAATATATATACTTTTTTTATACTATATATAAGTATATTTGGATATTCATTCATTAAATATACTTTCAAACCATTTTTCTTGGCACATTCTAAATCATAATATATATAAATTCCTTATAGACTATATTATATATCTTGTACATTGAATATTTTTCTTTGGATAATTTCTTTTATTATTGTTTTATAAATTTTATATGGAAATTTATTCCATTTTTTTGCAAAAGATGAGTTTGTAGTATAAAATTTATCTGATACAATTAACTATTATGCCTTTTTCTTCAATATTTCAAATATATATATTAAGTTTACATCATATTAAATAGTTTCTCCTTCATATTTTTTAGCAAATACTAAAGTACCTGTTGATGCCAAATCTATCTATGCTTGTTCCTGATCTTTTGTTTTTTGCTTCTTTTGATGCTAAAATAGTTTTCAGAAAAGTTTTAAGCTTATTAATATACAATTTTCAGATTTATACATATCAATTCTATCATTAGTTTTTTTGGCAATAGTTTTAGATTCATTATTAATTCTTTTATATATATTTATAGTTGTTTTATTTAAATTTGATTTAATAAAATAGTATTTATTATATAATGCACAAAAATTTTCTTTAACATTATACTATTTTTTATTCTATTATAAAACTTAATTCCATTTGCTATATTTTTATAAATCAGAATAGTTTTGGTTTGCTTTGTACTAGATTCTATCTTTGAGTCAATTGTTGATACACTTGACTGAATTGAATCAAATGTTGATTGAAATATTAATAGATTTTTATCAAATAATAAGAAATTGATCCCTAGTACTTGATTTTTCTTTAATATAATATTACTTATTTGAGATATATTCTATGATAAGATTGAGTTACCTGGTTAAGATGTATTTTGCATTTGTACTAATTGTAAAAGAGCCTAATATAGTCTGAATTGAGTTAAATCTATATGCTTATTTAGATTATGGGTTTTACTTATTTTTAGAATAAATCCACAACCTGGACAATTACCTACTATTGTAATATATATTGTAATAAAAATAGTCTCTAATATTATTGGATAGTTATTTTTAATCATAATATTCATTCTATTTCTATTTTTATCTATTTATTTATAATTATTTCTTTAATATTCTTTAATATTCTTATTGATACTTAATTAGTATAGATTATTTTATCAAATATAGCATGTGACATAATTTACTATAAATCAAGCAGTCCAGGGGATCTAGAAAGTCCAAGTAATCCATTTTTACAAGTATATAAGTAGTCATAATTTGCTCAAAAGTAGAATAAGTTTAAATATAGCTTTACATGACTTTGGAAATTTGAGCATAACTTTATTTTGATTTGAAGATTGGATATCTTCTTTTGATTTTAGAACTAAAGGAATTGTTTGGTTTTCTTGATTTATTAATAAACTTGAGTTTTAAATAAACCATATTTCTTATGAAATACTGTATAATACTGTTTGAAGAATTCTTGATGAATCTATTCTTGATACTTCTTTATTATTATAAACTATTTCTTTAATTTTTTCTTTAAGAATTGTTTTTTTAAAACAATTCTACTTGAACATACCAATCAAATATAAATTTAATCATATTTTGATGATAATGACAAGACCTTGCTCTTCAAAAAGAATATTTAAAATAGGATTAATCTTTCTTGAAAGGATATTTGAATGAATAATAACTTTAATAACTGGATTCCAAAACTATCACCAGATTTTGCAACTACTTATCTTGAATATTTTCTTAAAATTCTATTCTTTTCTTCTTCAATTCACTCTTTGGATACTTCTAATTACAATTAATACAATGCAATCCATTCTTCTTTACTACCTTATAATTTAGCAATAGATAATATTTTTCAAGACCCTTAGGATCAAGCAGGCCATCCTTACAACTTGAATCAACCTTAGAATAGATATCTACCACAAGGTCTGGATGATGAAAAAAGTAATAGGCAGAAGGAGCATAATGACAACCATCAAGATAACAGGAAAGATAAGCAACAACTACTATTACACAGAATAGATCAGGCCAAAGGCAAAGGAATGAGCAAAGAGAGGAGTGACAAAACCAATCTATCTATGATTATAGACAAAATAATAATTAAAATTTCATCAACATACTGTGACAACTTTTTGAATCAATTGCTGGAATAAGTGCTCCAAGAAACAACAATCAAATAGAAACAAAACTGGTAAATATATCAATCTTTAAAGAAGGGGAACAGGATTCTCTCACTTGGTTCAATTAATTTAATAAAGAATACAAGGCAAATTGCATCAGTGAACAGTGCAAATTTGAAATACTTTCCTCTTATCTCAAAGAAATTGAACATACTTGGTGATTTTCTATAGATGACCAAATTAATTATTGGGATAATATAACATATCTAGCTAAATCTTTTGTATATCAATTCTGTGCAACTTGGTATACTACTCATCACAAATCAAGGTAAATGAATCAATTAAGGCAGCAAATACAAAAACCAGGAGAAACTGTGGATAAATACTTGAATACAATAACTCTTTTTTACAAGTACATTGATCCTGACAACAACTATCCTTTTAAGAATAAAACTAAGCAATTCATTAATGGGTTAAGAGATAAATTAAGAAAATCAATTAAAATTTATTGTCCTCTTAATATAGCGAAAACTACTAATCGTGCTCATGCTATTGAATCAGTTTACTCCAGGAATTCTACTTTGAGTACCTATTCTTTGAGATGCAATTACTTGAACCAGAATACTAATGAACTCAAGGACATTAAAACAACAATTACCAACTTTCTCAAGGACTTTATCAATTGATCACTTCAACTAATAAAAGGTAATCAATAACTAATATTCAAAAACTTGAAGTCATGTAACAGCTACTCTTGACTTCTAAACCTCTACAAAAGGAATAAAATGGATCAAAAACAATCTATTGATGTGATTATTACTTGAAGCAGAAATCTGACATTTGTATCACTTGTCAACTCAAAGTTAAGGATTGGAAACTTAAATGTGGATCACAAAAAGGAGTTAAATAAACCACTTGATTTAATTCAGAAACAACAAAATCAATTCAACCATTTAATACAACAATATCAAAATATAATTGCAATTGATAACTCATCTGCTAAACATACTGACTTGATTATCTATTACATTATTACTAAAAACATCTTATCAATAAAACAGTAACTTTATAGGATATCTCCTATTGAATATGAATTTGTGGAAAAAGAAATTGAATATACTGTATATTGGCTCAAGAAATTATTTAACTATCTTATAGCCCTTGAACTTTTCCAATTGTGTTAGTCAAAAAGAAAAATGATTAAACAAGGTTCTGTATTGACTACTGGAAGCTCAACAAAGTTATCAAAAAGAATGCTTACCTACTACCTAAAATTAATGAAATTCTTAACTCACTAGAAAAGACCAAATAGTTTACTTCTTTGAATATGACTAGTGAATATTGACAAGTTAAAATAAATCTAGTAGATAAGAAAAAAACTGCTTTCATTATCAAGCAAAGAATGTTTGAATTTAATGTCATGCCTTTTTAATTAACCAATATACTATCCACTTTTCAATAATTCATAAACTGCATTTTTTATGATATTAAGGAAAAATATATAGTATATTGATATACTTGAATAATATCAATATATACTTTGCAATATTTGAGGAGTACTTACAACATTTAAAGGAAGTTTTTGAAAGGTTTGGGCAAGCCAATCTCAAGTACAACTTGAAAAAATATTACTTTTGTAAAAAGAAACCTGAATTTTTGGGACATATTATTAATCAAAATAGAATTTAATCAGATTCAACTAAAATAAAAAAGATGAAAAACTCTACTATACTAATCAATACTACTGAACTAAGAAGATTTATTGAACTAACATCTTATTATCATTGTTTTATACTAAGTTTTGTCATTATAACTGAACCAATAAATAAGCTTTTAGGAAAAATACATTATAGCTTTAAAATGAAAAATATTAATTAGTATTTGAGGAACTTAAGAAAAAATTAATCACTACATCAATCTTGACTTATTCTGATTTCTCTAAGCCTTTTCTCCTATATATTAATGCTTCTTTCAAAGGACTAGGTACTATCCTAGCTCAATTAAATAAACAAGAAAATGAATATGTGATAGCCTATGCAAGCCAAAGTCTTATTGGACCTGAACTTAATTACTTCACCACTGAAATTAAATGATTTGTATTATCTGGGTCATGAAATACTTCTGTCCTTATATCTATCTTTAGGAATTTACTTTTATTACTGATCATCCAGCTCTTCAATAGATAGTTAATAACTCTACTTCAAATAAAAGACAA
Organism: Acaulospora colombiana; assembly: GCA_910592055.1. Taxonomy (NCBI): domain Eukaryota; kingdom Fungi; phylum Glomeromycota; class Glomeromycetes; order Diversisporales; family Acaulosporaceae; genus Acaulospora; species Acaulospora colombiana. Next base: position 8,683 of record CAJVPT010004036.1, read on the forward strand.
CATGATAGATATTTATTATTATAGATTACTTTTTCAAAATTCAATATTGAAAAGATAGGAAGTATCAAAATACTGATGCATTATCAAGACTCTTTTCAACTTCAATACTCTAATCATAAATTTGAAAATCTATCAGTAACTATACACATATCTTTCTATTAGAAAACTATATCTATATTTAACTGCAAAAAAAATAATATCTTTCAAAAAACAAATGATATATTATCTTATCCAATATCATATACTATTCCAATACAATATTAAAAACCCAATAGAATCACTCAAAGTTATTAAGACAATTGAATTGGAATCAGTCTTATACAACCTTTATGGAAACATTCTTACTGGATATTTTGAAATTGAAGCAACCTATAATTAAGCAAGGAGTTGATATTATTAACCTAATAAGTACAAAAATATACTGAATATATCAAAAGTTATAATACTTGTCAGTAACAATAAATTCTTATACTATATAAGAAACTTCATACTATACCTATTGAATAACATTTTAACTACATAGAAATTGATATTATTGGACCTTTGTCAATAACTTTTCAAGGCAATCAATATGTTACTGTAGTTACTAAATATTTAACCAAGTGGCCTGAAGCAAAAGCTTTCAAGGATACTAAAGTCATCACCATTGTAAAATTTATATATAAGGATATTATATACTGAAACGAGTATTCTAAAGTTTTTCTATTTAATTAAGGAACACTATTTATTAATGAGTTAATGAATACTTTATGCAAATTAATGACTATTCATCATCAACTTTCAGCTATTTACTATTTACAAACCAATGGATTAATTAAACAATTCAACAAAACTCTCTATAATATTCTGACTAAATATGTGAGTGATTATGATAACTCATGAAATATTTTTCTAGACTTGGTACTATTCACCTATCATTCTATTCAAAATTATATTATTAAATATTCACTTTCAAGCTACTTTATGACTGTGAAACAAGGTTACCTATTGATCTTCAGAATAGAAAACAAAAATCTAATAATATATTAAATTAACAACTACAGTAATATATTGAATTTATTATTAGTGATTTTAGTAATCTAAAGTTTAATATACAACAAAATATTGAAAAAATATAGGACAAACAAAAACAATATCATGATCAGAGAATTAAAGTTCAAATATTCAATATAAAAAAAAAGTTTTATTATAAAAATTAGAAAAAGCAAAGATATATGGTAATAAATTTAAGAAAAAATGGATAGAACCATATTATATTCATAACATTATTATATTAGAAGTATACAAATTAAAAAGCATAGAGGACAAAGTAGTCAAAAAGGCAGTAAATACCAATTGATTAAAAAGATATTATAAATGATCAATTTAAGAACCAAGTATTATTATATAGTTATAGGATATTATATATTATAGGAAAAACAAAAACATTATTAGCATTAGTTATTTTATATTCATATTTGTACTAAGTGACTTATTTAATCTATATATATAGCTGTAGATGACCTTGGTTTCCTGAAAACATAGAAAATCTATGACATATGCTTTCAGGCTGATCAACTATGTAGTACCAAGTGCAGGATAGTGTTTGAGGCTATAGTATTCAAAAAGTCACTTATTTTAGTTATTTTCTTCTTTATTATATCATATTTTATTTATTTTAATTATAGTTTCTCTTACCTTAGTTTATTAATTTATCTTTTTTAGACATAACAATATAGTTAGATAGTCATGACAATTATGTGCAAATGTTAGGATACATAATATCTAGTAGAAGTAAAAAATGCAAATATAGAATAAGAGTCTTTAGAGCAACATCTTACAATATAAGTTATCGACTCACAAAGTATCACAGTGATAATAAAATATTTCAGTATTAAGTGACAAAAGGAATTTTTATTAAAAAACAAATAATAAAATTAATTATTTGATTTCTCTTTCTGGGAAGGCATATTATTTGAAACTTGAGAAGGATTAAGATTATAAGTTGATCTTTAACCCAGATGTAAAGATTGCCAAGTTAAGAAAATACTTCAGGAAGGAGAACCGATTAAACTCATTGCCACTTACTAATAACTCTATATAAATGTGAATTTGAAAGAATATTTGTTTAAACTAGTTAGACCTATAGTTCTTCTATATAGAGATGATGTGTTTGAATTTCTGAGTACACTATCAGCCATTAAAAAAGCTCCAAAGTCAATCATCTTGAGTTTACTTGAAAAAGCAAAGTTATCTATTGCCTATATTGGACTATAACTTCTTAATCACTAAGATGAAGTTATTGCAGAGTATCTCTCTAAGCTCTAAATTACTCATAAAATATAGAAAGTTTAGTTCAAAGGGAGATCAATTCCTCTTCATATTTTGAACAATAACAATAAAGTAAAGCCCAATCAAGAAATTTTCTTTTCTTTTGTATCAATATGATACAATCAACCACTGGATTAGAATGTTCAATAGCATGCACAAGTCTATTAACTCGAGACATTTTCAAGGAAATTGAGATATAGAATATGAAAATTAGTAATGAACTGTTTATCAAGCCTATTTATTTTATATTGAATAGGAACTGATGATCAATTGAACAAGCCATTATATAAAACAAAATTGAAATTGATTGATTATCAATGTCACAACCTTAAAATATATTTAAGAAATGTCTACCTGAAAAAATTCCTATAAAAAATATTTAACTCAATCATTAACAATTAGCTACAAGGAAACTGGACTTACTTAAAATGGATATATTATCTATCCATTTTGGATGAAACTTCAAACTGATATGAACCTCTATACAACCCCATTACCCCAGTAAAGGATAGTATAAAAAATACTCTTTTGAAAATCAAATAATATATGTAACAATCTGATCACATAGCCACTCTGATCAATTTATACTATTTGGAAGAACTATTGAATACTATTTAGGATCCTAAACAATTGTGACAATAGTATCTTTAGAAAAATTCACTTCAAAATTCTTACCATTATTATCACACAGCTAGGTGCACCTATAAAATTTTTCAAGGCAATCCAAATCAAATTTATTAAATAAAGTTCTTATTTATGAACTATCTATTTAAGATGACTAATGAAATTTATCAAAATGATTTTATTTTCTATGTGAGAAAACTTAACTCAGAGGATTTCACTTTTTAAGGAAGAGAAAGTGTGATAAAAATGGTCTCTAATACTATTGAATAGTTATTTTTAGGCATTATTTTTATTATATTTCTATTTTTATCTATTTATTTATAATTATTTCTTTGATATTATTTGATATTCTTATTGATACTTAATTAATATAGATCATTTTATCAAATGTAGCATATAATATAATTTAGCATAGATCAGGTAGCCCAGGAGACCTAAAAGATTCAAATGATCCATTTTTACAAGTATATAACAGTCATAATTTACTCAAAAGTATGATAACTTTGAATATAGCTTCACTTAACTTTGGAAATTAGAGTATAACTTTATTTTGATTTCTTGAAGATTGAATATCTTCATTTGATTTTAGGATTAAAGAAATTATTCTAGTTTTCTTAATTTATTAATAAACTTGGGTTTTGAGCGAATCATATTTTTTATAAAACACTGTATGATACTATTTGAAGGATTCTTGATGAATCTATTCTTGATACTTCTTTATTATTATAAACTATTTTTTTAATTCTTTCTTTGGGAATTATCCTTTCAAAAGCAATTCCACTTGGATATATTGATCAAATATAAATTTGATTACAATATTATGTGTTTTTTATTTATATAATCAGGTCTTTTATTTAAATTAAAATAATTAATTTAGTTATATAAATATATCAAAATATGGAATAAATATATATGCCAATATATACTCAATTTTATTAAAATCTGCAGACATGATTTTCAACATCCTCAAGGATGCTATAAACATTAAAGAGCAAAAAAATATATTTATTACAAAGTTTATGGTAAAGGAACTAATATCAAACCTGAAATATGTAAAGATCATGCTGATAGATTTTATGTTAAGAAGTTTTATACTCAAAATCTAAATAGAAAAACCAAATGCTCTGTTATACTTTATATTTGAGAATACTTCAGATATTGATTTATTTAATAATATTTCAGATATTGATTTATTTGTGATATTTCAGATATCAGTTTATTTGATAATAATTCAGATATCAATTTATTTGAAAATAATTAAATATAGTCAAAAATACATCTTTTATATGCTTAAATTTTTATTTTCTTTTTTATGGCATAATTATGAATTTCTGACTTTACTATCTTTTTTATTATTATCAAAGACAATTACAAAGTAAATAGAAAGCTAAATAGATAATTAATGCTTTACTATGCTATACAACTGCATCACATTCACCAAAAGATTTATGTTTACAGAAACAGAAAATCAAATAGTAATCAAATAAGATAACTATACTTAAAGATAGATCCCTAAAGAGAGAGACAGAGACAAAAGTTAAATGTTCCTTACTAAAAAATATTAAAATTTTTAAATTAATAACTATAAAAAAACTACCCACAATTGTTTTCTATTATTCAAATCATTGATTTATAAAATTTTCTGACTTTTATCCCTATTAAAATAAAGAGTGATAAATTTTGTCCCTCAAAAAAGGACATAAGTGATTTGTGAAAAATTATATATTAAATACTTTAGGGACCTATTATTAACTATACTTTACTCTACTTTACAACTGCATTGCACATACCTTTGATATATGCTCCTTAGTAATAGTAAGCTAATTATTAAACAAAATAGATAAGAAAAAATACACTGAAGTTGTATTATAAAAAAAAAACACTATTCTGTATATTGTATATAAGTTTATTATAAAGTAAATAAAAAGCTAAAAATTTATAGAATGAATAGTGTTTCCAAAAAAAAAAACATTAAAGTATACTTAAAACTCTTATTATTCTATTACTTGGACCTTCTTGATTACTTCCTTTCCACAAGTCTTAAAACTACAAAGTTTCCCTTGTTAGTCTTTACCTTATTTCTATAAAGACTCAGTAAAAGTTTCTTCCTTGGATTTTTTCATAGAAGGGATTAGAACAAGACAGGAATGTATCAAAAAATAGGATCAATACTTTTTTTTTTTTACTATAACCCGCAATCAGGCCAGCAAGGTGTGTTTATTAATTTTTAAGAAAACTGATGTCGATACATTGGGCAATTATATCATAGCTAAACTAAATCTTATACTGACTCACTCATCAACAGCTTTTAGTTCTCAAAAGAGCTTAAGCCTCTAAGTGCGACCTTGGGAACAATATTTTGCTTCGGAGAAGTTTTGGGTAAAGACCCTCCTAACCTATTCATCATTGCTAGCAGGTTGCCACTGTCAATTATCATCCAAGGAACAGAATTCGAGAAACTACTAAAGGGGAAAGGGAAAATAAAAGGAAAGGGAAATCTAAAAATGTGCAAACGCACTACATG
>CAJVPT010004037.1:0-14137 GCA_910592055.1 Acaulospora colombiana
TTATCTTATAATAAAGCTTATTGATTATACTATGAATGACTATCAGGGGAATTTTGAGTTATACTTTGAAGTAATTCTTCAAGGAAGTAATTTTGTTCTCTTCTAAGTATTCATAAATAATATTTAAAAGACTTCTGTTAGATTGCTAAATCTTGTTTAACCATTTACTTGTTCAGTTATTGATTACAGAACAAACTTTTTCTGTCTTTAATTTCTTTATTAATATAGCAGTTGATTTTTTTTTGCTTTTCTCTATATATTTTATTTAATTTCCTTGATAACTAAACATTTGAACAGATGTCCTAATGTTTTTTCTTAAAGTTTGTATACTAGACAAGTTATTATAGCATAAATATCTAGTTTTTTTATTTTCAATATTTACAATACTAAAAGTTTATTGTAAGTTAGGTTAGTCAAGAAGCTTTTATCTTTATTATTTTTAAAAAAAAGTATTAAAGATATTGAATAGATTAAACTGATTCTAGAAGATTAACCAGTCTATGATTTTGATATTTTAAATCCATAATTCATAAATTATTTTCTGTATTATTCAATTTTTTTCAATCTTTTTTCTATTATATATTTTGATGAATTCTCTAATACTAATCTCTATTGTATGCTCCCTCTATATAACTATTGTAAGAACTGTCCTTAACTCTGATAGTTGATGCCAGATTATTGGATTTTCGTATCTAGCTTATTTGGCAAATAGATCTATTTGATTATTGAACTTATCAATTTCATGAGCTTTAACCTTTATAATTTTTAAGATGTGATTTTTCTTTTTAACTAGGTCTTTGATTTTATTCCATAATAGTCAATTGGTAATCTTTATTCATTTTCTTATTGATATTTATACTTGTGAACTAATAAACTTTCATATCTTAACTATAGTATTACAATTAAAGAAGATTGAGATTGTTGTATTTTAGGTAGCTGTATATATTGCAGTTAGAATGATCAATATTTTTATCCTGATTGCTAATAGCCATATTAATACCTCTGCTTTACAAATCTGTTGTCTTTTATTAGAACCCAGGTCAGATCTATTTCAAGCTTACTATCTTTTGTTCTTTTTTTATAAAAGTCATTTATATAAAAAGTAAACTAATTGATCATACACCTTCTATTATATCTTAGAATATCTATAAGTCTATCTATATATTTTTCAGATCAGATAACTTGTTTTATAAATGTGGCTTTCCAGTTTTCTACCTATATTTTTACTTTAGATTTAGATATTTGTGGAGTTACTGCTTGTTGTCTTATAGCTATTAGCCAATCTGTAAAGTTGTCTAGCAGAAGAACTTGTTTTCTTTTCTCAAATTTTCATGTTTATTTAGTTATAAAATAAGATGAACATATAATATACCTATTTTTGTTACTTGGAATAATCTATCTGGTTGAAGTAAAATATAGTTTTTAGTAGGATTATATATCAACTGGTATTGAGCAAACTGAATTTTGTTATTTAATAATAATGTTTTTCTCAATATGTTAGTTAAAGAGCTAGGGCAAACTACTTAATGTATTTTTTCCTATCTGAATATATTGGGAAAGCTTCAATTTGGATATTATAACCTATTTAGTCTAGTCTATATAATGATTTCCTTAGGAGATCATGATTCTTTGTCACCTTTTTACAGATCTTTTTATATTATGAGAGAACTGATTCTTTATATTTGCTGAAAAGAATCTGAATTTCTCTTCATTTCTTGAGTATCATCATAGTTGTATTGATGATTTGATCTAAAAAATATGATCTTGTACTTATAAAGTGATGGAATAACTTTCTATATTCTTTATCATTTTGTAATATTGACTTAATAGATAAGACACTTCTCTAATAATTAAAGGTTTTTTTCCATCTTCAGCTTTGAAAAATTATTTATAGGTCTTTGGTCAGGACCAATATTGTAGTTACCAGGTTTTCTTTGATTATCTTGTATAAGTTCACAGGATTATCTAATATATTTCCAGGTTTTTAGCTTTTTATCTGGCTCTGTTTTAACTAGATTATGGTATCTATATCAAAGGTCTCACTATTGTTGAACTAGTAAAATAGCACTGATATATGGCTTTTCAATTGTATTTTTAGTGCTTTTGAGACCATATATTTCTTTGTTATAGATGCAATTATTCAAGATTGTTCTATAGATTAATGCTTTGTTCTTGAAAACCTTTTTGAATATAACTATGAGTTCATCACATATTTTCTTATTAAGATATATATATTGTATTCTATATTCTATTATTAGGATCAGTACTCTATTAATAATATAACAAGTATATTTTTCTGTCAACTCTTAGATATTGCCTAAACTACTATCCTGATTTCTGATTTTATTAGACTAATCATATCCTGACTTTTTTGTCTTGGTTTCAATTAAATACCAAGGAATCGGATCTGATCCTTATTATCAATTTCATTAACTATAATATTCTTCAGCCTAGCTTAAACTCTTTTAGGATCTTGAGGATTTCAGTTGATAGTAAGAAGAATTGACTTTGTCATATTAATTTGTGAGTTATTTATTATATAGAACTTTTTTGCTTCTTCCAAAATACTTTTCAAGTCTTTCTTTGATTTGGCAATCCATATTATATTATTTATATAAGCTATTACTATCTGTCTTAGAGAAAGCTTGATCCTTTTCATAGGTTTGTGAAAGTTTGGTGACAATTCTTCTTTCATAGTATAATTCAGATTATTGTTATTTTGAATTTTATATAGCAGTGGGTCATAAAAAATTCTCTATAACAGTAAAGAGATTGTTTCTCCTTGATCTATACTATCTCTTACAACTATTGGATTAGAAAATCCATTGGAAAAAATAATATTACAACTTCTGTCTTTGAAAAGATTTATTATAATCTTTTTTATAATTGAGGAATTCAAATCTAATCTATGACTTTTTCAAGCATAAAGAGGAATATTGTGCCATATACCTTAGCAGTGTCTTTAAAAAGAATCTATAATTCATTTTTTTTTTCTTTAGTTTCCTTATATATATTATTTAATAGATGGATAAGTTATACTATACTTTTTTCTGATAATTAAACAAAATTTGAATCTTTAAAGATTTTATGTTATTTACATATTCTTGATAGATAATTGATAAGAATTTTGGTAAAACATCTTTGAGCTGTTTCTAGAAGAACAATGAATCTAGTATTGTTTAGTTAGCATCTTCAAGGCTTGGGTTTAGGGATAAAGTAGATATTACTCTTTTCCATTTCTCAGGTATTTATCTAGTATTTAGAACTTTGTTGAACAGTAAGCATAAGGTCCTTTTTTCTTTGATACCTAAATGCTTGAGTATTTCATAACTGATATATAAGGAACTGACTGTCTTATTGTTTAAAAGGTATTACAAAACAGTTTCAAGCTTCTCTATTTTGATTTCCTCTGTTAGTGATAAATATCATATTGAATTGATTTACTTTTTAAGTTGATATTCTTTGTTTCAAGGAGAATCTAAGCTTTAAAGTTGGAATTCTTTTGTTTAAAAGCTTCTTTATGATAGTTTTTAGTCTTGTTTTTGATAGTTTATAGATTGGTAGCTATGTATTCTATTTTCTTTTTATTCTTGATTAATACTTGATCTAGTGTGATTTTTAGTCTTTTGTAGTTCAATATTGAGTCTAGCATCCATTTTTGATTGGATTTGGGATCTTTATACCTACTTTCTAAGACTTTTTTAATTTGGTTTCTAATGTGAAGACTTTTTTTCTTCTTGCATACTATTCTAAGGCTATGCTTTATTTCAGAGATTTTTGATAATTGTTTTGAAATTTCTTCTTATGATTGAAAAGGAACTATTTCTTCTTTAATGGATCTACCAAGTTTTTTAGTTTCTAAATGATCTTTTCTATATCTGTTAGAATTCTTGTATTTCAGTTGGTTTATATTTTTTTCAAATAAAAGTGGATCTTGTTAGCTTCTCTATAGACTTTGAAATTTTTCTTTGGAATTGCTGATCCAGGTTTCAGTTCTTTTTTTATATTAGAAGTAAAGTAAATCCTTTTCTTTTTAAGATATTTATAAGCACTTTGATTATTGTTAACTTAAAATTATGTTAGGTCTCTTTGAGTTCTTGAAAACCATTCTCTACTTTTGACCAGGAAGGTTGTAAATCAGTTTCTAAAAATTTGTTTTTTATCCAGAATTTAAATTTCTTTCATTGTTTTATTGTGAAATTCACTGGATCAGATATTTTCTTTTTTTTTATTCTACATTGTTTTTGCACTTAATTCTTGAGCAGATTGTTTATTGTCATTCTTGTCAATAATAAAATATGGTTACTATTTGATAACATTTCTATGAAAATGTTTTTGTATTCATATATATTATTTAAACTAATTTCTAGTAGTGATCTGATATAGTTGATTCTATATATAATATATTATTTGTCTATATGAAGATAGTGTTTTTTTCTTCTCAAGAGTTTTGAACATCTATATAGCTCTAGTCTTCTAGGAAGTTGAAAAGATCTATTTTAGATTTTCTGTATTTTGGTATCCTTTTATTAGTGGAAAGCTGACCTGCTATTGAATTGATAATTGTATTGAAATTTTCCATGATAATAATCTTGAAGTAATTTTTCTGCTTGTTTAAAATTTTGTTTTGAAGAAGCTATTATAGTTATCTACTAACAGTTTTTTCTAATAGCAGATATACTTGATAGATACAAAGTTTGTATTTTGTTGATAGAAAGTTGACTTCTATTATATAGCTTTCTATTTTTTCAATAGATTTTAACTTTTTTTTGATATTTCTATTAATAAAGAGTTCTACTCTAGATTCTCTGGATTTCTTATTATTGTTACTGTAAAAAAACTTGTGTGTTTGTTATGAGATGAAAGCAAATTCCACTGCTTTATTTATTAGCTTAGTTTTATAAATATCTAGAATATCAATATTGAGTTCTTGTATAAGTTTATATATATAGCTTTTATTGATATAGACTAATATTAATTCCTCTAATATTATGTGTTATAATTGAGATGATATCAGTTAATATAGAGTTATCTATAGTATATTTGTTATATAGTATATATTTTTTTTCAATTCTATTACTAGTATTCTTTTTGATTGTACTAATAAAGTCATCTAGTGATATACTATATGTTATATAGGGAAGAGTTATGTTGATGCCTATTGTTTTCTTTGGGATTATACATTTTTTCCAGGATGTGCTTATTTTTTTTTGTGGATCAGACTCTCTCCTGATATACTTTGATTGGACTGGTACTAATCTAGAAGTAATTGTCTTATTATCTTTCTCTTATTCTATTCTAGTTATCTATTTTTTTCTTAATTAGGTTTATTCTATTATTTAATCATTTGAGATTATCCAGGATCTAGTAAAGGGGATCTTGATTACTTTTACTTTCAGGATAGGGACTTTCGGATCTATTTTACAAACTTCTTCTTCTATTATAATAATTAATTGAATTTCTATTACTATTAATAGTGAAGCATCCAAAAGTTTCTGTTGTTTCAGGAATGTATTTGTTGCCTTGAGAATTGTATTTTCTTATTTTTTCCCTTATTTTTAGGCCTGTCCTTTTCTTAAAGTCATTTTTTATTTCTGAGTATTTCTTAGATATTGTGTATTAATTTGCCTTAATATTGTTTCTAATGTCAGTTTGACCCAGTTTTCTTGAATGCAGTTTGATCTGTATTGTTTTATAAAAGGTGTTTTTTTATTATTCTTATTGTTTTTGGTTTGATCAACTTCATTGCCTTGCATTGTTCCTTTTTTAAAGTATTTCTAATACTTTAGCTGAGTTTGTAATCATGTATGAATATACATTGTCTCAAAGTCTTGTGTAGATCTTATACTATTGCAAAATAAACTATTGCATATTCTCTTCTTTTTGAAGTAAATAAATTTCTTGATATATAATATGCATTGACCCTTGCATATTGTGTTGCTCTTGCTATAAGACTCATAAAGGTATTATATATATCATACAATTGTAGAGACTGGTTGTTATAATTTTTGAGAATGATATTAATTTTATAATTGTCTAGTTTATGTTGGGTGAAAATTGCCCTAAAGGTATTTGTTTTGACATAGATAAACTATCTATTCTTCAAGTCTTATTGATCTGAAATAAGTTGTGTCTTGATTTTTCTTTGAGAACAAGAGTAGTTATAAATATGAATACTTAAGACCTTTCTATATTTCTGTAGAATAGTTTTAATTTCTTGACAAGTATAACTGTAGTCAAGATTAATCAACATAGCAATCACTGTCTTATTTTCTTCTTTTGCTATCTTTTATTTGAAAAACTTCTTTTTTAATAATAAGTATAAGATTTCCTATTTATCTGCTTGTATAGAAATCAAGATAAAGTTTTTTCCTTCCTTTTTATTAATCTTCTTTATACATTGTAAGGTGTCTTCAACTTTCTCAAAGGTAAAAGTTATCTAGATATTATTATTGAGAAGTCTTTTTTGAATGGTAGCATATCTTTGAGTAGACTTAGTGCATCTTGGATATAGACTATTTATTTTTTTCTGTATCTCCTGATATTCTGGAAATAAGAATTCTAATCTTGAATTCTTCTTTTTTAGTGATATAAAATCAATTTAAGCTGGATAGCTTGGATCTATTCTATGTATTATAGAAGATTTGGTCTGTTATATTTTTTTATTTGATTCTTTTCAAAATATTTTTTATTTTAAGTTCTTTCTTAAGTTTTTCCATCAATTCTTTATTATTCATTTTGATTTCAGTGTCCTTTGAAATTTCAATCTTGATTGTTGGTTAAACTTTCATATTCTCATTTGAAGAAGTATTCTTATTTGAGATTGAATTTCATATTATAGAGTTTGTAAACTCACTTTGGTCTGGAAAGTTTCAGGAATATGAAGAGAGAAACCATTTGTGGTGATATCTTGTTTCAAGATCATCTAACTTTTTTTTTTAAGAAGGGTACTATAAGGTTTTCTTCTTTTCCTTAACCTTGTTTCTATAGATATAGAATATATAGTTTAAGGATCTCAGCTTTAATAAATATAGTTGAATCTACATTTAGGATTTTTGCAAGAATACTATCAAGTATTGAGTATTTTACTAGTTCTAGTATCTGATTAGACTTGTCTTGTATGGTGAGAGTATTGAAGATAATTTGAGTAGTTCATGTTTTTTTCCTCTAATTATATTTTTCAGCTATTTTAACTATTATATCAAGGATGTGAAACTGTCTCTTCTTTGTAATTTGTATAATTTTTTATTTCTTTGTCATATTGATCATATATAAAGAAGAATAAATTACTGATTTATTGTTTTGTTTATTTTTTTGTTTATTTATATTTAGAAAGGTTTGTAGGATTACTTACTGTATTTATTATCTTGTTTAGAATGTTGTTTATTCAAATAAATTATTAATCCTTTCTGTTTTGATCTACTTGTTTACTAAAATAGTTGTTAATATTCTTTGTTATAAAGAATAGACCATTTATTTATAGATTCTAGATTTTTTTTTTTTTAAACCTAGGTCAGGCTAGATATGTGTGCTTTATTAAATATTTGTATACTGTATATTTTAAATGATTCACTAAAGCTAAAACTTTACCTAACTCACTCGTCACTGTTTTGTTTTAATATACTAAAACTCTAAGTGCAACTTTGAAAGTGATTTATCATCTCATTAATAGTTCAGATGAATACCCTTCCAATCCTTAACATAATTGCCCACAGATCACCACTGCAGATCACTATCCATTGTTCTGATCAAGCTTAAAACCCAATCATTTCATTCCATAAGTAACACCTTTGAGTAGAATTTCTTTCAGGTTTTCATTTTCTTGAGTTTCTTCCTCTGATAGAGGATCTTTACTTTTGGAAACTGATGAATTTAAGCTGTATGTGCCTGAAGGTCAGTTGATTTTTTCTACTCTGTGGATTTCCTGTAAATATTTTCATTCGATTATCTTCTCACATCTTTTGTTTCAAATCTTTTTCCTTATTTGGTTGCACACTCTTTTTTGTATTTTTGACATTCATATTCTTGCCTTATTACTAATTCTTTTTCCATGGCATTTCAGATCTGGCATTTTTAGAATTAGGTCTCTCTTTACTAGCCCTGTGCAAAAGCTTAAAGCATTCTGACCAGTTTTTGAAGTCTGTTCTATCAGTTTAGAGATCCATTTATCCAACTTGGCCTTTTCTTCTTCATCATGAATATCATTGTTTATAGACTCTTGATAAACCTTATTATATTATTTTGATATTATACTTATTTGATATATATATACTATATTTGTATAACTTGTTTTGTTGTTTAAATAGGTGTGTATGGAATAAGGATACTTTATTGTTTAGTTCTCGAGAGCCTTTAATGTCCTTTTGGGCTTTATGAACTTTGAGTTTTTCCTGATTTATCAGTAAAAACTATCGTTAATAAAGTTCTTTCTAGTATATAGAAAGATATAAATAGACACTGGCCTGGTTAGAAGCTTGGAAAGTTAATAATGGACTATCTTAAGCTTATTGTAAATTAACTTATAGATATGTTTTCCTTCTCTTATAAAGTAAAGTAAAATAGAACTAAAATAATGCTATGCTACTTATATTTCTCTTGATTGATAAAGTAATCTTTGAGAAAGTGATTAAATATTATAGATTATTATTAAGTTTCAAATCTTTGAAAGATAAAGTGGCTTTTCTTTTTCAAAAAATTATCAAAAAAGAAAATTTTTAAGGAAAAAAGAAATCAGCAGAAAGAGTTTTTATTCAAAAAAGTTTTTTTTTAATAATAAAACTTTAAAAATTATATGTGAAAAATTTTTAAATAAATATAATAATTTGTTTTTTTTTTTAAAAAAATACATTAGTCAGTTTATTTGATTATTAAGTTCATATACAAGAGAGATATAAACAATTTGTAAAACTATATACCTTACATTATTTCAAAAAAAAATTTGCCACATGATTCACTTTGACTAATAATTAACAATTCAAGCTAATCTAGTATACATGAAGTTCCATTAGTGTGTTGTGTTAACAGGAGCAGTGAAAAGAAATTGGAGGATAAAGGGAATATATAAGACCTATATATGAAGTTATGTTCCAATGCAATATCAGAATTTCAAAAACCTTCTATAAAAAGAAATTATTAAAAGAAATTTTTAACCTTAGAATGGAAGTCCTAACTAGTATGTTGTGTATACTTGGTGTGAAGAGTGACTTGGTGGACTTTAGAATAGGTTCGCTTTGATAGAAATAATATTTCATATGCTTTCAATTACATTGCAGCTCATACTGAAAAAGAAACTATCATTCAGTTCATGAATGCTTTATCAAAACCATATGGAAAAAGTATGATAAAACCTGCTTCTCCTTTTATATTCTCTAGTATTAAGCCCAGTTCATTGGTTTTTAATTATAACAAAGTCTTCCACTTGAGGTCGAGGCATCCTATTCACCTTTAACTAGGATCCTCAGTGATACAGGGAACTCAAATTATATTTCTTAGTGAAATTACTCTCTAGCCAGTTTCAACTATATCCATAAGTTAACTATTGACACTAAGTAGGGAAGAGGAATTCTTTAGGTCATTCATCTATCTAGTTGCTTTTGTATAATGGAAGGGAAGAAAACTCATCTATGGTGTGATCACTACTCCATTCAATATTGCTATCTATCAGAGGTAAGGGATTCAATTTTTATAGGAAGAAAGGTTGGAAAAGGGAATAGGTATAACTGTATAGATTGATTCACTGTATTATGTAGGGTCTTGTAATAAAGTAGAAAAATATATGTTAGGTCTTTATGTCCTAATAATTGAGTTAATTGAAAGATGATGACTGACCAGTTTCTTTGACTCTTCTGTGGGATGTCCACTAATGTAGAAGATGACAGTATCTACTATCCACTCACATCACAGACATATGACTTATGACAAATCTCAAGTTCTTATAAAACTGTAGAAATGCATTCAAATACATGGTGATCAATAGGAGCTTGTTTTCATTCTTTTATTGATGTGATTCTATTGAGCTAATTAGTACATGAGAAACTTTGTGCTACTCAAAATTTAGGGTTAGACTGAGGTAAATAAAATTCCTTAGAAAAAATTAAAAAAGAGCACTATTAGAATCCAAACAGTGACAAAGAAAGTAGATGAAGTGCATTTGTAATAGTTCTCTTATCACAAACAAAACTCAATAATATTTTTCTATATGTGAATAGATGACAGACCTGTGATTTTATTTACTTAGAAATAATGTTGTACATATGATAATTTTATATATAATAAATATATTACATACTATATATACCAACTAGTCCATTAAGAGAAATAACACAATGTTTTTTTAATTTTTTCCAGAATACTTTTATAAAGTAATATAGTTATTAAACCATTGTATTTGCTCTAACTTGTTTCTGAATTTGAGATTTTAACATGATCTGCAGATTCCTCCTCCCATCAAGGTCTCCTGATAATAAACTGTAATAACTAGCCATGCTTTTAAGTATCCTACTGGCACAATGTTTACTCTCTTCAGAACTTCAACCTTCCTGACTTTCAGGAACTTTTTGCAATCAGTAAAATTGTCAAGATACCTAGTATCAATTCAGTCTTTATTCTGATTAACTGCGAGATCAGCCCTGTCCTCCTTCACCTTATCAAGGTACTGATAAGATACTGATTATCTTACAATACCTGTAGACTGGCCTGATTCAGTAAAAATTAACTTCAAATAATACCATATAGCAGTGGATTCTTTCATTTCAACTATTAGTAAGATAACCAGATCTATATCCAATAACATTTACTATCATTCAATGAAGTACTGAATTTATTATGATGTGGTATTTTCACTTGACCCTTATGTGATATTAAACTTTAGATTTTGTGATTGTGACCTGAAAGCATTATCACTATACTATAAATTCACAGGTCTTAATATAATAATACAATTCATATGAAAGTATAATATACAGTATATAAATTTTATAATGACCTATAAATCTATAGTACAATAGTAGTACTTTCAGGTCACAATGACTAGGTTCAATGTTCAATATTATATGAGGGCCAGGTGAAAATAAGTCACAAGGTAATGCAAAGATCTTATTTATTTTATGATAATAATCTAGTAATCTGAAAATGACAATAAAACAAAGACTGATAGGCCAATAATACAGTAGTTAGCATTCTATAAAAGGTCAAGATCACAAGATTCAGGTTCAATTCTATTAATAAGATACAAAACTGCTTGATAAATAAAAGAATCTATCCATTGATATAATCATAAACTAATTGATGTTTCTAATATAGTATCTGATCTATATATAGATTGTAATCAGGTTGTGATCTGAATTTGAGTAGTATTATCATTGATATAATCATATTATCAATAAAAATAATAATAAGAAAAATAGATCTTTCAAACCAGTAGTATATTTCTCAAGATCAATAAACTCTTTTTATTGATCCTCTGACCATACACAAAAAAGATATTCACAAGAAATTTTTATATTTCTTGACTAATAAAGTCTTACTACTTTCTTTAAACCAACTTGAAATAACACTTAAAGAGTTATCTTTACTTTCCTTTTTCTCTCGTAAATATTTTCTTCAAACAAAAACCTGACTATCAATGACCAAAGTTATGAATACATCTTTCCTATCAATGGCAAGAACATTTCAAAAGGAAGAAGAACTAAAGTGCTGCTACCTATTCATCTACTAGAAAAATAATATAGAGCTTTCTTGATGATAAAAGACTTATCTTGAAGGCAACCATCCACTCTCTTATTATGTGCTTGCTCTAAGAGTACTCTTTCTCAATTTTTTCTGAAGAATTTTGTCTACCTCAGTTTGACTCTGAATTTTGAGTAGCACAAAGTTTCTTATGCAGTAATTAGCTAGTAGAAAACATGTTAGTAAAAGAATATAAACAAGTCCCTATTGGTTACCTCACATGTCTGAATATATTTCCTTAGTTCTATAAGAACCTGGAATCTATCATAAAACATTATGATATGATGCAGATGAATATAAGATATAATCTCTTCTATATTAGTGCCTCAATCAAGAAAGAACCTTCAATAACATATTATATAAATCTATTAAGTAAAACTATATCTACAACAAAACTCAAGAATATATAGAAAGAGGATAATACCTAAAAAGTATCATGCCTATCTTTTAGAAATATTAGATTGGTAGGCAGGGAGATTTATTATTCATACTAACCAAAAGGCAGGTCCAATATGTTGTCTAAAGAAAAAAGGACTATGGCTCAATCTCTCAAGATGGTAGTACTCTAGAAAAAACAGCATAATATTTATCAAATCCAATAAAACACAAATTAGATGTGTCAAGACTTTCTTTTCTAAGATGGAACCATTGCAATGGTAAAGAAGAACAGGTTATTGGATGACAAGTCC
This sequence comes from Acaulospora colombiana, assembly GCA_910592055.1. NCBI lineage: Eukaryota > Fungi > Glomeromycota > Glomeromycetes > Diversisporales > Acaulosporaceae > Acaulospora > Acaulospora colombiana. Next base: position 12,417 of record CAJVPT010004037.1, read on the forward strand.
CTTTTCCTCAGCACTTATACAGCTTAAGGAAAGAAACCCTGATAGTATTATAGAGCTACTCTTCCCTATATTATAGAATCCCTTTTACAATCCTTCAACTTATTATCACCTGAAAGAATATCGATAAGGACTCCATACTAGATAGGATAAGATGAAAATCAAAATAAAAGGATTAAAGCTAGGAGACAAGAAACTACAACATGGCTATACTTAAAATAGCTGAAGAAGAGGCATCACAACCTGAACTAATGAAGTTATCAAAAAGTAATTAGCTGATAGTACAAAAGTGGTAGTAGTAGCATAGTTTTCAAATCACTCCATATTAAGATCAACTTTTCTTTCCTACCAATATCTTCTTTGTTATATGCAAAGTTTTCTTCACTATTTAATCTTATATAGTTTTGTTTATAGTTATAATTTAGTCTAAAAATAGAATTACTGTATGGTAGTTGGATAGACAATATAACTATCAGATTTAAATCTAAGGAACATATTAACACAAACACAAATATCATAGATTTTTTCTTAATTTTTCTTGAACTAGTAGATTCTTTACTAGCCCTTTTGTTCCAAAAAAGGATGGCACTATTATGAAGTAGGTTTGTTCTTATTAAAGTTTTACTTGAGAAACAGAAGTAGTTTATCTATATCATATATATAATATCTATTATATTCAATAAATCATGGCTATGCTAGCATTAAAAAAAAAATAAATAAATAAATTTCGCAAGACTTATTCTTATATATGTGGCTATACTGACTTTTATAAACTTGACTATTAGGAGGTCTTGATGAAAGGAGAAATCTGTGAATTACTCTAAAGAATCAAAAACTAGAATCCAAGATATAGAATTTGATAGCCTAATAACTAGAATACTCTCAATAAAAAAATTGTTTTAGGAATAATTAAAATGGAATAGTGCAGTCTTTCAGCTTTGAAGTTGGGGTAATAGTAATTGTATATTGCATTAATTAAATATATATATAGTTATTCATGCAAAATAGATTTACTATAACATATATATATAACTACTCATTTGTAATAATTAAATAGTTATGATTAATAAAATTACAAATTAAGGTTGTGGGCCCATCTACATTTGCACCAACAATCCACTTAGATACAATCTCAATAATAAAAGCTCTAATTTAAAGAAGACATAAAGTCCAGAAAGAATATTCTACAGATTATAACAAATTGCCTAAAAGATAGTGGGCCAGGACAATCTTAGAATATATATAGATAATATACTAATAGTAAAATAGAAATTGATTGGTTAATTCAAACTGAAACAGATATAGAAGTCAATACCTTTCAAGCAAAAACTTAAGATATCACATCTTCTATAAGAGCAAAATTGATAATGATCCTAATAGCAATTAGTATAATAAGTGTAAACAAAAGAATAAATATAATAACTGATAATCAAAACTTGATTAATGCAATCAATAAAGGAAATAATAGGAGCATAAACAAAGTAGGAAGGATCGAGAGCCCAAATAGAATACTGATAAACACAATATATAAAATAATAATAACTCAGAACATAATAGTAAAGTGAACTAAATCATATAAAAAAAACTCTTTCCGCCGATCAAAAAATTCCTTAAAATTTTCCTTTTTTGGTAATTTTCTTGGAAAATCCAAAAGTCAGCCACTACACAAGACAAAAGTCTTTCAAACAAGAGAGAAACAGCTCAACAAAAGCTCAAGCAAAAGC
>CAJVPT010004038.1:0-14133 GCA_910592055.1 Acaulospora colombiana
TAGTGTTAAAATAAATTTCTAAGATATAAAAGTTGTCTATAGAGTCTGTTATCCATTGTGTTATAAATTTGTTGCCACGATTTTTATTAGTGATATACTGTATCTGTACATTCATATAAGGCAACTGTCTTGGCTCAGCTGCTTACATTACTCTTTTGTACAGGACTCTATATATATGCTAACAAGTACTTATACATCTGCTTATATTAATAATCTATATACATGAGTAGCTATCCATATATTACTAACTATGTATAAGCACTATCTCATCGGAAAACCATGTGATTCCTTCTTAATTCTTTCCAGACCAGTTTTATTAAGAGTAGTCTGGTTATCAGGCCGTCGAATTTTCTTTATCCTGAATCCAGTTTTTGATCCTTCAAAGTGGTCCACAGATTTCTCCTCCCATCAAGGCCTCCCAATTGTTAAGTCTATGGATCAATGCATAGACACATGCTTAAAGTCTTGAAATCGGATAAGATCTTCAGTCAGTCCTTTCTCAGTGGCATACAACCAGTTTTAGGGGTCTACTCTTCTTATTACTAACAAGTGTTAATCTGGTCCTATCAGGGATAATCCTACTCGGTTTCGGATAGAGACCTGATCATAATCTTTGTATAGACCATCCTGTATTGTGGAGATCTTGACTTTCAACGTAACATAATAAAAACTATTGATCATCTTGATCTGCACCAGCTATACTCAGAAACATCAGTTATATATGGTTAAGTCAATGGATGATTTGCCAGATTCTACCTGCTTTTGGCTCAGGGGAATCACATTAGCCTCCTGGAGGATTTGAACCTATATCTTGTGATCTGACCTACGGAGTGCTAACCACTGTACTATTGACCCGTAGGTCAATTTTATAATAAACTTTAATTTCAAATTTATAATTATTCATTATTATTATTATTTTAAATCTTATTTTTAATTTTTAAAATATATATGATAATTAAAAAAATTTTTATAATTGAACTCTTTCTACCAATCCTCTGATCATACATAAAAAAAATATTCATAAGAAGTTTTTACACTTCTTTGCCAATAAAATCTTAATACTTTCCTTAAAACAACTTGAAGTATAACTTCAAGAGTTGCCTTTATCCTTTTTTTTTTGTTTACAAATCTTTTCATTCAAAAACTTGACTTTTAATAACCAAGAAAAGTCAAGTAATACCTTTAATATCAATGGCAATAAAGTTTTCAAAGGAAGAAGAACTGAATGTAGAGTATCTAAAAGGTCTATCTAACTTTTGAAGTAAAAGATTTATAAAGGTTTTTTGCAGTAAAAAGACTTATTTTCTTCTTTTTTGACTGTCTCAATTCTTCTAGAGCTTTTATTTTCACAGTTTTCTGGAGAATTTTGCCTACCTCAGTTTGGTTCTGAATTTTGAGTAGCACAAATTCTTATCAAAGGTGATTGCCTGACATAAAACATGTTAGTTTTTGAAATGTAAACAAGCTCCTATTAGTAATGATAGGTCTCTAAAGTATTTAGCATATAAAATTTCACAGATCACTTATGTCACTTTTTGAGAAACAAAATTTATAACTCTTCACTTCAATAGGAACAAAAATCAGGAAATGCTATAAATCAATAATTTGGATAATGAAAACAATTGTGGGTAGTTTTTTTATAATTATTAATTTAAAAATTTTAATGTTTCCTAATAAAGGACATTTGACTTTTGTCCTTGTCCTCTTTTAGGGATTTATCTTTACCTATTAGTCATATTCATGTGTTTTAATAATGTCATTGGTAATTGAAAAGAAAGTTTTGGAAATATTTGTCTTCAAAAAGCTCAAGTCCCTTAATGGAGACTTCTATGATATCAAAAGATCAAGTAATAGATAATGTGAATTGCAAACTCATATCTTTTACCTAAGTTCCTCAAGTAATGACAAAGATTTAATAGAAAAAAGAAGAGATCTAAATACTTTCCTTGAAATATTTCAATCTGGTGTTTACTTAAATAAAAAATCAATTAAATTAACCCATCTGATATCATAGATGATGAAAAAGAAGATTTCTTCCAAGATTCAAATAAAACAAGAACACTATTCCAATCAGGCAAATTCTTTTTGAGAAGAGATTATTTTTATTTTTGAAAATTTTTAATGGACTTTGAATTGTCTCCTTTTCCCAATCATTTTTCCCTTTTTTCTTTTTTAACTTAGCAATTCATTGGTTTTTGAGCAATCAACAGTGACAAACTGTTAGCAATAATTCTGATAGATAGATATTATTATCAATCTATTGAAGAAGTGTAATATTGTTCTTAAAATCTGACTTAGAATACTTTTATATAAAGATGAGTTAGTTACTTTGTAAAAGTCTATAAAATACTAAAGATTTACTTCAATTTTTCAATAAAGATAAGTCATTGTGACATGATTGCAGATTAAAAAAAAAAAAAATTTTTTAAATATATACAATATAAATTCTTTTACAAAATAATAAACAAAAAAATATTAACTTTTTTTATTAATTCTTTGACTACACACAAAAAAGATATTTGCAAGAAGTTTTCATATTTTTTTGCTAATAAAATTTTAATACTTTCATTAAAATAACTTGAAATATAACTATAAAAGTCATTTCTATACTTTCACTCTTGTTTACAAACCTTTTTATATAAAAACTTGACTTTTAATAATCAAAAAAGTTAAGTAATATCTTTAATATCAATGGCAAATAAGTTCTTAAAGTAAAAAGAACTAATTTTAAAGTATTTGAAAGCCTTTTTAATCTTTGAAGCATGAGGTTTTCTATAGTAAAAAGATTTATTTTCTTTTTTTTTAACTACCTATGCTCTTTTAGAACTTTTATTATACAATTTTTTTGATAAATTTTATTTGCCTCAGTTTGATCCTAAATTTTAGATAACATAAATCTTTATCAAAGATAAGTGGCTAACATGAAACATATTAGTTTTAAACAAATTCCTATTAATTATACTTATATATTTCAATAATATCATTAATAATTGAAAAAAAAGTCAATAAAAAAGATGTATCTTAATTGAACAAGTTTTCAAGAAAGATAGTTATAATATCAAAAGACAAGTAAAGAATACAAAACATGTCATCTCTATTTCTTAATAAAGTCCCTTAGATAAAAAGAAGGCTTTTTCAGAATAAAAGTCAAAATATTCAAGCTTCCATTTTGATCAGGCAAAGTTTCTGCAGAGGCTTTTTTATCCTAGTTAGGTTACCTCTATTGTAATATGGTATTGGTACTAATCTTGTAATAAACAAATCGATATATTAATAGAAGAATAAATTTCTTAAACATTTTTTTTGAAGTCTCAATATCTAGAAATAATTAAGTTTCTCAAATAGTTCAAAGTTCAGAAAATATTTCAATTAGGCAAAATTTTTTTTGAGAAAAGATTGTTTACTTGAATAGGAATCTTTTGAAATATTATGAATTATTTTATTGTTCTTTTTCTTCTTTTTCAATTTGTAATTTAGCAATTTATTGTTTTTTAAAATAATTTACAGTAATAAACTATAGATTATAATTCTGATAGATAAAGAATATAATCAATTTATCAGAGGAGTATAATATTGTTTCTAAAATCTAATTTAGAGTATTTAATTTAAATTTTATTTTGTTTAGTTCAAACTAGCTTAGTGAACTTCTCATGTTTTTTAAATAGTATTGTCCTTTAATTAATAATGTGTAAAGATAAGTTAGTTATCAAGTGAAAATTCATGTATATTATAGATGTTTTCTTTTAATATCTCAATAGAGACATGCTCTAATGGCATAATTGTGGGTTAAAAACAAAAAAATTAATAAAAAAAAATTAAACGTAAAATTTTTAATTAATAAAAAAATATAAAAAATAATTAAAATTATTATTATTATTTATTTTTAATCTGCAATTATATTATATGCCTTAATATTTATTGAGAAGTTACTGTATATCACTATCTACAATATTACAAATTTTTTATATAATAACTAACTTGTTATTATATTAAAGTACTCTAAATCAGATCTAAGAGACAATATTTTACTCCATTAGAGAATTTATAAATAACTTTTATCTATTAGATTTATTATTAACAGTTTATTACTATAGATTATCCATAAACTATAAATTGTTAAGTTAAGAAGAAAGAGAAAAAAGAAATTGAAAAAGAGGAACAATTTAAGATCCAATTAAAAAAGTTCAAAAAAAAAGCAATTCTATTCTTAAAAAAAATCTATCTGATTGAAATAATCTTTATTAATGATAATTGACTAATATATAATATATTAGTTTTTGAAATATAAATAATCTCCCATTGATTATACTCATATACTATATCTTAATAATATTATTGATAATTGAAAAGAATATTTTAGAAATGTTTACTTTTCAAAAACTCGTCTTTAAAAAATATATTTATGATATGACATCAAAAGATAACTTTTTTCTGATTACTTGAGATGCAGCAACCTCGGTAATAAGAAAATGGCTTCCAATACTAGAAACACTAAAGTTTCGCAACTTGAATAACAGAGAATAGAAAGAAACCAGCATATAGAAAGAAAGAGCAAGAAGACTGCCTCCTTTTGTAATCAATCATATGCCAAGAAGCCCATTACTATACAGACAAAAATACCAATAACAATAGTAGTAGAGCCTAATCATAAAAGTGAGGGAACAAACACTCATAAGATTCCAATAGTTGCAACATCAGATGCAGCTAACATGAATATAGAGTCAGAATTACCTCACAAAGAACAAATGTGAAGTAAACAGATGAAAGAAGCTGAAAATGGAATGAGAGACCTGTCAGCAAACCATGTACCTCGAGCAAGGAAAAACTTAAATGAAGAAGAGTCGTAGAAGAGAACTAGTGATCCAGTAACAGATAGTAGCAATAAACAATCTAATGAACAAGCCTCCAAAGAGAGGAAAAAAGAACTTTGAACACCTGTAGATTGTAAGAACAATGTGATGTATCACAACAACAAGTCAAGACTAAGGACACCAGTTAACCCAGAGATTAGATATGGAAGAGAATGTTTCAAAGTGGATATCGATGCCAATATCATTCCAGGTTTGAACAATGATGCAAAAATTCTTTATTTAATCAAAGCTCTCAATTCTCCTCCAGGGCTCATCACCATTTGCAGTAAATATAGTAAAGAGAAGATGTGAATTATCGCAATTTTTGGGGATCAACAAGCAGTAAATAATGCAACAAGAATGGAGTAACTTAATCTAGGTGACAATAAGCTTATACATATGCAGATTGGCAGACAATCGATTGAGAAAGGCAACTCTATAGTGGTCTGGATATACTCCTGAATACAAAACTTCTGGAAGTGAGACAGCACTTCACCAAGTTCGGTAATATATCAGAAATTTGTATAAGAACTCAAAACCTGTGGCAGTGTGCCACAATCATCTTCGAAGAAACATCAGTCAATAAATAACTGGTCAAGTAATGCAGCATTCTTATAAAAGAGGACATGGTCAGAATAAATGATGCTTGCTGGTCTATCGAATAGATATGAGAAAGATATAATACAGCAGTCAAACTGATTAACTTATCACCAGGCACTATAGTATAGGATCTCAAACAAGCCTTAGGAAGATGAAAACACTCATATATTATATATCATGTACCTGCTCAACAAGATATTGATCAAAGAAGTTTGTAGTGGTAAGTTTTGAAACAAGAGATAATTTACTTGTGGCAAAAAACTCAACTTATATCCTTGGTGAAACAGAGATATACTTGATGCCTATCAACACACCATTATGCTCAATTTGTAATACATCAATTCACCTTGTTAAAGGATGTCCTATCAAAGAATGGAGAAAACAATGGCACAAATTCAACCACACCCAGATGAAAAAATATTGACAGATTTATAGCAAGTTCAAGCCTATGAAGATAGGTAGCCTTAGAATATCAGCAGTTTCAAATAATAAGGGAAGTATCAAATCAGTATCATACGTAGCAGCGGCATGAGCCAGTAGCAAATGACAGGATCAGACAATACAGAAACATACTCAACAAAACTAACAAAAGCAATTCCAGAGTCAGCAAAGATATACACAACAACTCCAAGATATCAGAGAAGTCACTGAGTTGCTGATGATGATATAAAGAGAAGTTGCAAGCCTTAAAGAAATGGTAGTGAACCTTGATGAGAGAGTCACAAACATTGAAGCATATAATTAGGAATACTATAATGAGATGGAACAATACTCCGATAGTAAGGACAAGAAGAAGAATGAATCACAAAAAAGCTTAAGTGATCCTGAAACCTCAATTCAAATACAAGATACAACAGACATTCACAAAAGACAACAGCAAATCAACAAAACTATGGAGGATATGCAGATCAACATGCAAAGAGCCTTAGAGGCCATAGAAGCCTTGACAGATAATCAACAACAATACCAATATTAACTTCTATGCATGGCACATCAAAAATCAAAGTAATACCAGAAAATAAAGTAAAAGAAGAAATACAAAACCTTGAAAAACCAGTCAATCAAGTAGAAACAAGAATCATATCAAGAATCACAACCTCCAACATAAGAGGGCTCAACAAAAAGGCAAATAGAATAGCTTGGATAGAACTATAGCAAAGAGAAAACTGGGACATTGTGATTGGTATGAAAACAAATGGAAGTGATTATGTAACTAAATACTGAAAGACTGATGAATACGAATACCATTGAACTAATATAAATCAAAAACAAGAAGTAGAAGTAGATATGGCCCTCAAATATCAACTGACAAGAAGAATTGTAAAGAAAAAACAATCGTGAGAAGAGCCATTATACTTGACATAGCCTTCCCATACAAGAAATATCTTAGAGTAATAGGTATATACTCTTCAGCAAAGGTCTTAGAGAGATCTAATTTTGAAAAGAAGATAATGAGATGGCTTAACACTAGTCACAAACTTAACTGAGAAGTTATAGTCACAGGAGATCTAAACGATACAGACACATCCTATATAGACATATTCTCAAATAAATACCATCAGTTTGAGAATAGGATATTATTTAATAGCATCCTATCAAGGACATGAAAGATCACGCATTTATCGACACATTTTATACAACTAATTCATAAAAAAAAGAATTTATATAAGAAATAGACTTGACCATAACAAGTAGGATTTACCAAATTTGGATAATGCATAATGGGCAACTGGAACTGTTGACAATAGATATCAAGAATAAATATAAACAGCTTTATGAGAGTGATAACGACATTACAGCTGCCAGAATATATCTGGCTGTTTCACTCCTATAGTGATAGAAGAAATCAAAAGTATTAAGAATACTTCGTATAAACACCTATGCACTGTAAAGAGCAAGAAAATCTAAGAAGCTATCAATAGTCACCTGACTTGGTTCATATTAAATAAGAAAAGGATGATAGATAGCTTTCTAGAAAGAAAAAAAAGAAAAATCAAACTCAATAAGCTAATCTTGAATAGTGAGAAGCCAGATATAGTACTGGACGAGACTGAGATAAAGTCAAAAATGCAAGAACACTTTGAAAACTGGATCAAAATACCTCAGTCATAGAAAATCCTATAGGAATGGAAAGAAAAATACAAACCCTACCAACAGGTGAATGAGAAATGGTATGCAAAAATAATGATAGAATTCTTTTTACAAGAAATAAGAGATATTATTATCAAAGCAAATAAAATCTCAGCCTTGGACCTATCACAAATTCTATATATAGCACTGCAGCACCTGGGTCCCAAAGTAATAGGAAGTGTCAAAAATATCTTTAATACAATCCTACACTTTGACCTGATATTGCAGAAATGGAAAGAAAGAATTATCTATCTGATCCTAAAGACATATGACTGGAGTAACAATCTAATGAAGGTCTGACCCATTATACTTTTAAAGTCAATCAAGAAAATATTTAAAAAGAACTGGTGAACAGACTGTCTAACATATTTATCAGGCATGATATATTGTCAGAACACAACTAAATGGTTCTGCTAAAAATGAGCACAATGGAACCCATCTTCGAAATAAACATAGTCATCAAAAATGCAAGAGAAAATGATAAGTAATTATAAATTCTTTTTCAAGATATGAGCAAAGCATATAATAATGTGGATCTAGTCATCTTGGTACAGGCTATAAAAAGGATTAAATTTCTGGATAAACTCATAAATCTTATAATGGAAGGCTTCAAGGATAGGAAAAATACAGTTATTACAGAAGTAAGAACTACAAACCCATATGATGTGAGAAATGGAATTGACCAAGGAGACACAATATTACTACTCCTCTAACATATTTACTACAACCCATTAATATGCAGGGTCAGCAAAATGCAAGGATATAAAAGCATCACAAACATATATGACAGGACATAGCTCAGAACATCTCAGAGTACTACAAAAATATCTATCATAGCATATATAGATGATACAGCATAGGTAGCTGGGAACCAAAATCAATTAGAAATTATCTTAAAGATAGCCAGCTCTTTTTATAACCTTGCACAAGTCAAAGTCAACCCAGAGAAGTCAGAGCTCCTTATAATCAACAATAGAAAAAAGTTAGAAATAATCTTCAAGCAAAATATTATCAAAGTTACCTAGGGGACAGTTAGATACCTGGAAGTGTGGTTTGACCAGAATGGGAAAAAGAAATATCAAACAAACTTGATTGGTCAGATAACATCAAACCTTGCCAGCTGCTTACTTTGGAAGAGAGTAACAGACAAACAAGTCCAATATCTACTAAACTATATAATTTATATCAAAGATAGAGTATTTGATACAAGACCTATATCTCTCAAAGATTAAAGCTGATAACATCAATAGAAAGCTCAGGAGGATTTTCAAATATAAGGTAGGCTTCACAACGTCAGCCCCAAACTGTATCTTTCATAGTGATCTGGAATATAACGTCTTCAACCTCAAGCCATGTATACTCCAGAAGTATATTACATTACTTGAAAAATTGTATTCAACAACAAATCACGCAGGATTATTGTGTAGAGAAAAGATAATAAATCTTTAATGGGTGGTATGGTTAGACACAAACATTTTGGAGACATGCCCAAAAATATATCCAATAGGCACCAATTTTCAGCAAGACATGCTTATTAGTGTACAAAAGCAAGATTTCTTTTTCAGAAATATGAAATACATATATAAAGTACCAGAGTCTGAACTGATATTATTAAAAATACTCATGGGTCCTCACTGGTTCGAGAAACATAGGAATAAGCTCAGAACAAATAACCTAAGATGGCAGAGCAATTCACCAATCACAACAAAATTAAAACTATCAACTGGATACAAGTATACCAGACTATTAGACAAAGAGTGCAAGGAAGATAACCACACTTTTACAAAGATATTGGCAACAAGCTCACCATAGGAACTATGTATCTAGATTATACAACAAGGATGATCAATCTCTATCTTGACACAAATTCCTTCCATTGTATAATCTGAACTAATAAGATGAGCAACAGATATCTGAAAATGAACAAACGTATCTAGATAGTGACACTAAAAGAGACAGCAGAGGAAGAACTGCTGCTAGGGAAAATTAAAAAGAAAGATATGAATATGATCAAGGTGAGGCATTCTATTAAGGATATCTTTGTGCCATATCTAAAGATATGTCTGGAATATAATGTCAACATGAGTGTGGAAGAGAACACTTGTATAATAAATCTTTCAAATAAAGACATGATAGCAATCACCAGGATTAGTAAACAAGTCACACTAGACAAAAAAACACGCAAGGTAACCAAGTTGCTCTCATCTTCAGATAGCATCAAGGCAAGGTTCACCCAACACAAGAACAACTCTACAACTGAACTGGAAGATGTTGACATCTCGAACTCCACATATATGAATGAGTATGGCCAATGAATCAAGGACAATATCAGTCTAAAAAGGCTCAGTTACTTACAGTGAAGCATAAAAGATTGAAAAAAGATCAGAATCACAACAGATACAACCTGCTATAGAAATTTCTATATTATTGCATTTCATGCAATCAACCTCCTGATAGGGAACGAGACAGAGATAACAACATTCAAAGTCTTCTAGAAAATAATATCAAATGAGGCAAAGCTAAACATGGTCCCAGTTGCACTGACCTTTTTTCCAGTGGGAATAGTGATAACAATCCATATGGATAGCCAGATTATCGTAACAGCCTTAACAGTTATAATAAACAAAAGTAAAATAGCATGACTAGTAGAATACACAAAAGACCTAGTTTGCTTTAGGAACCTCAAAATTCAAGTTGAGAAAATTAGAAGAAATAAGACATATATATATAGCAAGGTGGATTTAGAAGCCAAATGAGCAAGGTTCAAGTGACAGACGACCCAGTTAGATATTATCTCCAGTAACAAAAATGTGCTTAAACTCTGGTATAAAGATCAAATAATCAACTACAATAGTAGAGAAGCAGTTCATAACTATTTCCAGAATGAACAGATTATGGAATAATATCATTTGGAAAGAAACTGTGATATTAATCAATTCTATAATACAGTAGACTGGAAAGCAATAGTCAACTTCCTGAGATCGAATAAGATTACTGCAGAAGCCACGAGTACCAAGAATCATCAATAAAGAACCTTCAAACTAAAATCCTGAACCCAAGAACTATTGACTATGTTTAAACTACATAAACGGACGAGTGACCTATACAAATCCAGTCAGTGCATTAGGTGTAAAACAGCAGTAAAAGACCTAATGCATATATATACATGCAGTGAAAATAACTTCGATTTTGGCAACCATATAATAGAGACAATTGCATTCTTCCTCCAGAGCAGGAAGAAATGAAACAAGCATTGGTACAGGACTGGACCATAAGGATTAAAAGGAAAGAAATCAATCACAGACTCAAATAATAGCCAAAAGCTTAGTCCCATGTAATATAACAAAAATAATATGTAACTGGGCAAGAATTTTCAAGAAAAAGTTCAAATCAACCCTCGTGAGATGTTTTGAAGAAATCCAGAAAATTGCAAGAGTCACCTGGAAACAGAGATATAAAGTCTTAATCAAGTGAAAAATATCCCAGGGAATAATAAAAATAGATAAAAAGGCAAAGAGCAAGTAGAACCAAAATACATCAGTGAGTTACACCTGAAAACAAAGGTATATAGTTAACTTAGACTAGAAAAACAAAAAACTTTCAATTTCTTTTTCAACTTGAAAAATAAGAAAAATGGTACTAATTCAGCCTAGGCAAGTTAGTTCTCCAAAAGGGGAGCAACAGGTCACGTAGATCTACAGGAGATCTGAACCAGGAGATATCTTTTTCTAAAAATTCTAACATGCATACTAGTATAGTTTGTGAAATTTAGTTAACTTTGAAATAGATAATACAATATAATATCAAAGTATGACCTGTAGGTCAATAGTGCAGTGGTAGCATTCCCAGGTCTCCATGCACTACTTCTGAGTTCAATACCACTGCGAGGTAATACCACCTAAGCCTAGGTAGTATGGGAAAGATTACATCTGTCCCATGATAATGATTACTGTCACCTCTGGCCAAGATCCTATCCAATCACGGGATAATCAAAAGATCACAAGATGCTTTAGCCAGTTTTAGTGCTGAAGTCACCTCATCACAAGACAGGTTTTAACAAGCTCCTGCAGATAGGCTGAAGATCTGCTTGCCATAAAAATCGAGAACTAGCGAAGCTTAAATACATTAGTTAAAAGAGAGTCTCTACCAAAAGAATTGACATTCGTCCAAGACTCCATGTGGTCACCCCATAGGCAGGCTGTAATAAGTCATGTAAAAAGAATCATTGGTGAGATGAGATGACATCTAAGACTCCATGTGGGTATTCTATAGGCATACTGTAATAAGTACTATAAAAAGAACATCCGGCGGGACGAGATATGAAAGAGGTCCTATACTATGATCCCAAGCCAGGGAAAGGGTAGCATAGACGTAGGTAGTTAGGTAGTTGGACTTCTTTCGGCAACAAGCCACATTGGCATGCTGATAACCTGAAAATGGGTTTGCAATAAAGGTGCTATTAATAGAATTCAGATCCTTGTATATATTTTCTAAGATGTATAGTATATAATCAGGTACAAGTTGTATATAGCTGGAACTTCCTGTACAGATGCATACATTGTATAATAAAGCTTTGTTACCCCTTATTAAAAAAATAATATCAAAGTAAAAGTTTAATAAAGACCAACTGGAGGCTGAGCCAACTTTAAAAAAATTAAAAGATCAAAAGATAGATAATATGGAGACTCAAAAAAAACAAAAAATTTTATGCTACCTAAAATTTAATATCAAACTGAGTTAAGCAAAATTCTCTAAAAAACTATAAAATAGAAGTTTTAAAAAAATTTAGACAATTATAAAGAAAGAAAATAAACCTTTATACAGTAATAAAATCTCTATAATTTCTGCTTAAAAGATTTAAAAGGCCTTTAAATATTTCACAATTATTTTTTCTTCTTTTGAAAACTTTCTTGCCATTAATATTAAAGATATTTCTTGACTTTTTTTGATTACCAGAAATCAAGTTTTTGCATGAAGAGATTGTAAACATGAAGAAAAATATACTGTAAAAATAACTCTTGAAGTCATATTTCAAGTTGTTTTAATAAAAATATTAAGACCTTATTAATAAAGAAGTGAAAAAAATTCTTGTAAACATCTTTTTTATATATGGTTAGTGGATCCAAAAATAATAAAATTTATTTTTATTATTATTTTTTTTTATAATCCATAATCAAGTCAGTACTGTGTATTTATTTATCATTAAGAAAACTGATTGAGATATCTAGGACAATTGCATCATGGCTAAACTAAAAGACTTATACTGATATACTCATTAATGGCTTTCAATTCTCAAAAGAGTTTCAGTCTCTAAGTACAACCTTAGAAACAATATTTCACTTTGAACTAAGTTTTGGATGAAGACCCTTCTAACTTACCCATCATTTTTAGCAGGTTATCACTGCTTATTATCCTCCAAGGAACTAAATTCAAAAAATTACAAAAAGAAAAAGGAAAAATAAAAGGAAGGGAATATCTAAAAATATACAACTGTGCTATATAAAACAAAAATAAAAAATAAAAATGCTCCATGTTCTCTAAAGGACCTCTGCTAAGAAACCTCTTCTCATTAGGCTTCAACCCTTCTGGAATATCTTTCTTCTTCCTGACTGTCTAAGGAACTTATCCATTCATACTTTTGATTATTTTCTTGTAGCTATCTGAGGTACTTATTACCTACTTGGATCTAGTGTCTTGCTTAACGTTTCCTTTTTTTCAATCTTGATTTTGTATCTACCTACATAGAAGAAAATGACTAATATTGAACTTCAGGTTCTTATATGACTTTTCAGTCTTGTTAAGTAACCCCCAATATCTTCTAGCAGCCACACTTAGTTAAAAGAATTTTACTAGTATTTATTTTAATTGCAATATCATTACACAATATCTGGAAAATTGCATTTTCAATCCTAGAGAAGGGCAATGTTTTACATTTCTCTGCTTTTCAGTCTTATAGCTTGATTGGGATAAGAAAATAACCTTATTCATATACTTTGCCTAACTAGAATAATAAGAAGTTAAAGGTCTTGGCTTGAACAAATACCATCTTTTCACTATCTAGAGAATTTAGCGCCCATTCTAATGGCCTCATTATTTCTTTGCTTTAGTTAAACTTCATTTAGAGAAGTGAAACAGTTCATATTCTTGATTTCTCTTTCTATCACTAATAACATTATTGGAACACATGAGGTAATCAATAAGAGCTTGTTTATATTTAGCTACTAATATGTTTCATGTCAACCAATCAAATGCCAGGTGACATTGTGTTATCAAAAATTCAGGATCAAATTGAGATAAGCAAAATCTTTCAAAAAAATCATGAAAACCAGTAAGCACTTTAAGAGAATATAAGGCAGTATGTGAGAAGGTGAAAAATAAGCCTTTCCCTATCAATAGAACTTCTATTTCTTGTCACTTCTAGCTCTGTAAGGTGACACTCCACTTGTCAGTCCTTTTACTTCCTAGAACCTTCTTGTCCTTAGTAGAGGAAGTGCGTACTTGAGTCTTTTCAGGCCACTAGAGGCTCAAGTTTTTATTCAAAGGAGTTTATAAA
>CAJVPT010004039.1:0-14132 GCA_910592055.1 Acaulospora colombiana
GCTAAACTTTCTATACTTTTCAATTACACATAGTTCCCTTATCAGTACCTGAGCCTTATCTATAGTTTCTTATCTTGCGACACTCAATCTTTCATGCCAGACTTTCGGGTTTTTGAATTTTAGACTATTATGCATAAATCGTGTCACCTATGTGACCTATAACAGCATGCTGGGCAAGTGGTTGTGATATATACTTCTAGTTTCCTCTTCTTAAATATTTGTAGGACTGGAAGTTCATTGTGAGTTAAGTTAGTTAGGAAGCTTTTGTTTTTATTGGTTTTAAAAGAGATATCAAAGGTATTGGTTGGATTGAACTGGTTCCAAAAGATTGTCCAGTTTATATTTTTAGCATTTTGAATCCAAAGATCCTGGATCTATTTCTGTATTGTCTAGTCTAGTTCAATCTTTTTCTTATTGAACATTTTAATGAAATTTTTGATACCAATTTCTATTGTGTATTCTTCTCATGTTACTATTGTAAGAACTCTTCCTAGCTCTGGTAACTGATACCAAGTTATTGGGTTCTTCCGCCTAGCCTGTTTGGCAAATAAGTCTACTTGATTATTGAATCTATTGGCTCAGTAGGCTTTAACCTTTAGGATTTCCAAATTCAGATCTTTCTTCTTTACTTGGTACTTGATCTTATTCCAAAGTGGCCAGTTAGTGATCTTTGTCCATCTTCTTATAGATGTCTATTTGTGAGAAGATGAATTTCCATACTTTGAATGTAGTATTGTAGTCAGTATAAATTGTAACTGTTGTATTTCAGGGGGCTGTATACAGTGCAGTAAGAATAGCTAGTATTTCAGCCCTGGTTGCTAATGACCATGTGAATATTTCTGCTGAGAACTGTTTAACTATTTTGTCTTTCTCTATTATAATCCAAGCTAAACCCATTTCAGATTCACCATCTGTCATCCCTTTTTTATAAGAGCCATCTGTATAGAATGTAAGCTAATTAACTATATTCTTTTTGTTATATCTTAAGATACTCTTAAAGTTCATATTTGTGTTCTTCTATTTGTATGGCTTTTTTTATTAGTGTGACATCCCAGTCTTCCACTTGAATCTCTACTTTGGCTAGTCTGGAAGTTGATAGAGTCACTATTTGCTAAAATACATTTGTCTACCAGTTTGTAGGGTTTTTTGGTAGAAGGATCTATTTCCTTTTTCTTAGATTATTATGTCAATTAAGCTGTGGGAGAAGGTGAATCTGTAACAAGACTACTTTTACTGGTTGCTCTGTGCTGTTATGAGTATTATTACTAGTAGAATTATAAACTAGCTGATATGGAGTGAAATAGGTTTTGTTGTTTATGGATGCTATATTTTCCCATATGTTTGTTGAAATATTAGCTTGAACTATCCATTAAATCTTTCTTCTATCTGGATTTGTTAAAAATATCTCAGTTTGCATATTATAAACTATCATTCAAGCCCATGTAGAGATTTCATAGGAGATCTTGATTTATTATTGTTTTTCCTTCACTTTTTTGTACCAGAAGAGAACCAGTCCCTTGCATCTACTATAGAAGATTTGAACTGCTCTCTATTCCTTAAGTGTTATTGTGATAGTATTTATGAGCTGATCTAAAAACATGATCTTGTGTTTTCATAGTAATAAAATGGCTTTTCTGTATTCTTTATCCTCTTGCAATATAGATTTGATTGATAAGATATCTTTCTAATAATCAAATATATTTTTTCATCTCCAATTTTGAAAAGTAACTTGTATGCTTTTTGCCAGAGCCAGTGTTGTAACTGTCAGGTTTTTTTTCATCAGCTTGTAAGAGTTGATAGGATTGCTTAGGATATTACCTAACTCCCAATATTTGATTTGACTTTGTTTCAGTCTAATTATGGTAGCAATACTAGAGGCCTCATTATTGTTAAGTTAACAGAAAAGTGCAAGTATATGACTTTTTAGTTGTATCTCTCAGATACTTTTGAGACTATATATTTCTTTGTTGTAAATATAACCATTTGGAATTATTTCACAGACTAGGCCTTGTTCTTGAATACTTTCCTAAACATGGCTGTGAAATCATTATATATTTTTTTACTCAAGTGTGTGTATTGTATTTGGCATTCTATTCTTGGAATCAGAACCCTATTGATAACATATTAGGCATGTTTTTATATCAACTTCTTCTTGGTTATTTTCTGAACTACTGTCTTAATCTCTGATTTTATAGGACTGATATTATCCTGGTTTTTTTGTCTTGGTCCTAGCCAAATAACAAGAAATCTAGCCTGGTCCTCCTTATTGATTTTATGGACTATAGTATCTTCTATTCCAGCCTAAACAGTTTCAAAGACTTGTGGATTTCAGATAATAGTAAGAAGAATTGACTTTTCTATATTGATCTGAAAGTCATTTGCTATATAGAATTTTTTTACCTCTTCTAGGATCTTTTCCAGGTCTTCCTTAGATTTGGCAATCCAGATCATGTCATCCATGTAGGCAATTACTGCTTGCCTTAAAGAGAGCTTCATCTTTTCTTCAAGTTTACTAAAGTTGGAAGACCATTCTTCTTCCATGGAATAATCCAGGTTGCTATTGTTTTGGATCTTGCATAAAAATGGATCGTAGAAGATTCTTTATAATAATGGAGAGATCATTTCTTCTTGATCTATTTTATCCCCTATCACTATTGGATCAGATAGTCCATTTGGAAGGATGATACTATAGCTTCTGTCTTTGAAGAGATCTATTATGAGTTTCTTAATAGATGTAGAAATTCAAATCTGATCTATGATCTTTTCAAGTATGTACAAGGATATTGTGTCATATACCTTTGCAATATCTTGAAATAGGATCTATAGTTCTTTTTTCTTTTCTCTAGTCTCTTCACAAATATTGTTCAGCAGGTGAATAGGCTCTGCTGTACTCTCTCCCTATAGCCTAACAAAGTTTGGTTCTTTTAGGATTTTGTATTGCTTGCAAATAGCTGATAGTCAGTTGCTAAAGATCTTAGTAAAGCATTTTCGAGCTGTTTCCAAGAGAATAATAGGTCTTGTATTGCTCAGATTATATTTACAAGGCTTGAGTTTGGAAATGATATAAATGTTACTACTTTTTCATTTCTTGGGTATTTGACCTGTACTTAAAACTTTATTAAAAAAAAGACATAAAGTTCCTTTTTCTTTAATTCCTAAATGTTTGAGTATTTCATAGTTGATATATAAGGGGCCAGTAGCTTTGTTGTTTGGGAGAGATTATAAAGTAACTTCAAGCTCTTCTACTTTGATTTTTTCTGTTAAAGATAAATACCATGTTGGATTGATTCATTCTTTGGGTTGATATTCTTTTTTCTAAAAGGAATTTAGATTATTGAAATTAACATTTCTTTTTTGAACATCCTTTTGTGATATTCTTCAATCTTGTTTCTGATAGTTTAAAAGTTAGTAGCAATGTATTTTTTCCCTTTCTGATTTATGATTAGCATCTGATCTAATGTAATTCTTAGTTTTTTATGGTTTAAGACTGAGTCCAGCATCCATTTCTGGTTCGATTTAAGATCATCACATCTATTATTCAGAGTCTCCTTGATTTGGTTTCTGATATGAAGGCTTTCTTTTTTCTTGCATATCATTCTGAGAGTATATTCTATTTTAATAATTTTCCTCAATTGTTCTGGGATCTCTTTTTGTGACTAGGGAGGTACTAGTTCTTCATCAAGGGATTAATAAGTGCCTTGTAGATTCTAAATAACCTTCCTATATTTTTCATATCTTCTATAGTCTTCATATTTCAGTTAGCTTGAATTTTCTTTAGAAGAAAGTGGATCTTATTGGCTTATCTATATGTTTTAAAATTCTTCTTTGGGATAACTGATTCTATCTTAATTTCTTTTTTTCTGCTATGAGTGAAGTAGACTCTTTTCTTCTTGAGGCACTTGTATATATCCTTGATAATTATGGTTTCAAGTTCTTGCCAGATCTTTTCAAGTTTTTGAGGGCTGTTCTCAGTTTTATGCCAGAAGACCTATGTATCAATTTCTAGAAGCTTGCATTCTATCTAGAGTTTAAACTTCTTCCATTGTTTTGCAGTAGAATTTGCTGGATCTGATATTTTTTTACTTACATTCTTATTTAATTATTATCTACTTATTTATTAATTAGTTCATCTATTTTTGTCTACTTATTTTTTACTTATATTCTTATTTAATTATTATCTATTTATTTATTAATTTATTCATTATTTGTCTATTTATCTACTTACTATTCATTCATTAATTTATCTACTCATTTATAAATTAGTCTATTTATTCAATTCTTCTATTAATATATTTGTCTACCTATCTATATCTGTTCACTAATTAATGATCGATTGCGATCACCCCTTGTGATATATTAAATTCATCACTTTAATATTATGCTATTAGTTTTTAATTGTAATATATTATCAAAATTAATCAAAATTTAAAATTTATTATATAGACATTAATATAATATATACATGTAGTTTTAGTATATATTATATAGTCATAAATTTGACTTATTACAAAAATAGCAATAAAAATTTTTGGATTGCGCTAATGGATTTTTGAAAAGTTAACCACTGATTAGAATTGCATTTATTAAATAAACTGGTAAACGGAAAAAAATAATGATTGTAACTATTATTACTAATTAATGTATAAATTATAACTAATTATAGAAATTGTGTAATATTTACATTATCGAAAGTTGACCGTAAAGTTTTAATCCCTCATATAAAATATAGAATGTAACACACACACTTGAATATAGTAAGAAAGTTTTTAATAATTTAACAGTTATATACAAAAAAACTTTTAAAAACAATGTCCTAATTTGTAGAACAATATCAAATAGTTATATATACAATAAACAAATCTATAGGCTCAAAAGTGTATAGAAAATTCAATTCAAAAGTTATATAACAATACTGTTCTGTCAACTAAATAATCGTGAAGCTTCAAGAAGATATACTCTTTCTGCTAATCCTCTGACCACACACAAAAAATATGTTTGCAAGAAGTTTCTATATTTCTTTGCTAATAAAGTCATAATACTTTTATTAAAACAACTTGAAATATGGTTTCAAGAGTCACTTTTATTCTTTTCCCTTTTGTTTACAAACCTCTTCACTCAAAAACTTGACTTTAAGTAATCAAGAAAAGTCAAGTAACACCTTTAATACCAATGGTAAGAAAGTTCCCAAAGGAAGAAGAACTGACTGTAAAGTACCTGAAGACCTATTTAACCTTTGAAGCGAGAGGTATATAGAGGTTTTTGATGACAGAAGAGCTTATTTTTCCCCTTCCAGTCACTTGTGGATCTCTTAGAGCTATCACTTTCATGGTTTTCTAGGAAATTTTGCCTATCTCAGTTTGATCCTGAATTTTTGATAGCACAAATCCTCACCAAAAGTGATTGACTGACATAAAACACATTAGTTTTTGAAATGTAAACAAGTTCTTATTTATTACATTCACATGTTTTAATGATGTCATTGGTGATTGAAAAAAAGGTTTCACAAATATTTGTCTCCAAAAAGCTCAAGTCCCTCAATAAAAACTTTCATGATATCAAAATACTGAGTGATGAATAATGTGGATTGCAAATTTCCATCTCTTACCTAAATTCCTCAAGTGATAACAAAACTTTAATGGAAAAAAGCTAAGGTCTAAATGCTTTCCTTGAGATATCCCAATTCAATGCTCATTTAAATAAAAAACCAGTTGGATTGACTTGTTCAATGTCATAAGTAGTGAAAAAGAAGATTTCTTCTGAGGTTCAAGTAAAGCAAGAAGACTATTTCAAGCAGGCAAACCCCTTTTGAGAAGAGGTTGTTTTTATTTTTGGATTTTTTTGGTGAGACTTGAATTGTTCCCTTTCCTCAATTGTTTTTCTCCTTTTTCTTTTTTAACTTAGCAATTCATTGGTTTTCAGGCAATTAACAGTAACAAACTATTGGCAATGATCCTAGTAGATAGAGGTTATTACCAATTTATTAGAGAAGCAAGATATTGTTTCCAAAATCTGACTTAAAGTATTTTTGTATAAAGATGAGTTAGTTATTTTGTGAAAGTCTATAAAATATTATAAATTCATTTCAATTTTTTAATAAAGATACACTTTATAACATAATTGCAGATTAAAAAAAAAAAAACAGTAAAGCTTTAGAAATTGCAACAGTCATTTGACTTAAACAAAGTCAACTCAAATACTGAGAGTTCAAAAACATACTTGATAATTCAGTAGAAGTTAAGACAATTGAGAAAGGTAACCTTGTTGCTACAATTCTGATTATGACAAAGAAGCTACAGATTATATATAACAGCTGGAGATAGAAAAAAATCTTTGACACTCACAAAGGTACCATATCTATCAAGACAATTATAAATGATGAGAAAGAATATATAAAAGCTATCTCTTCTTTAAAAAAAAACAATAATGTTTTTTGATCAACTAATTAATATAACCATACTAATAATAAGAGAATGGAGAGCAGTTCAAATTTTTACTAGTACTTATAAAGGTCCTATTCCAAGTTGTTATACACAAATTAAAGCAAAAATGACAGAACAACAAGACTTGCTGAAACAGTTTTACCAAACTCTAAAATGGACTGAACATGAACTCCAAATAGTAAAAGTGATTTCTAAAATAAACAAATAGAAAATAAATTGAAAAGTTTTAATCGAAACAACAGGAACTACTATAGAAAAAGTTAAAATGTGAAACAGAGGAGTACTTTTCATACCATATTAGCTCATCTACAATCCTATCACAAATAGTATTACTTGTTATTCTCATATTATTAAACAACCAATGATTTTAAACATGTCCCAAACCTGGTTACTACTGTAACTAAATAAATAAGAAAGTTTTAGAAAAAAGAATCTAATTACACTTCTAAAAAACCTCACAGACTGGTATTAACAAATAAATCAAGTACTATATATTTATTGGGACCAGAAGAAATTGAAATATAAATAGAGAATTGAAAAGTCAAACTGATTAAACAGGTAATATAATCAGAGGAGCATATATAGACCTAATAAGAGTCTTAGACACAACTATAAAAGCAATATAAAGCAATTCACTTTCTTTATTGATAGATCTTATAAGTAATATATAAAAAGTGAAGATGAACTTGAAATAGGTCTTGTATAAATTCAAATTGAGAATAATATAATAACTAATCAATTCTTAGCAAAGGCAATATTATGGCTATCAATTACAAAAACAGAAATCCTAGTCATACTTATTACAATCTTTATAATATTTAAAAATGAAAAGCAATCATATATACAAATTGTAGTATAATTATCAAGATATAAAAGACAATCCAGTTGCAAAAGTTTATTTTCATAAGGAAATGGACTAAAATAATCAACTGACCACTATGGAACCGAATTAAGAATCTAGTACAAAAAAAAATCATTGCCTTATACTTGAAAATATCAAGGTCTATAAAAACAATAAGTTCAACAATATAGTAGATAGATTAGCAAAGCAGACCAGAAGAGAAAACCCCTTGATTTGATAACAAATATCTAATCTAAGTCAAGTTCTCACAATAATAACTTAGAAGAAATATACTATTGATATTAGTATTAAAGATTTTCTTAAAAAAAAAAAACACTAAGAAAATAGAACTAGCCTAGATTAAATAAAAATGTATCCAAGACCGATGGATATACTCTAGTAAAGAAATTAATTGCCAAATTTTCTGGAGACAATTCAATTTATATAATATCTTTTACACCTCCTTTAGTATCAATAAGGACAAGAGTTTTTTGATAAACCTAATCCATGATAAGTTTCCTATCCTTCAAGTAATACAGTAAAGAAAACCAAACTTACAGTATATTCAAATACAATATGCTCAATATGCAAATTATAAGAGAAAATCCTGAAACATCTTTTTGAATATTTCAAGATCCAAAGTGAAAAATTAATTATATGAAACAAATCTCAAAATAAAATCCTTTGATATATTAGGAAAACAAAAGATCTATCTGACAAGAGTCATGTAAAAGTTAAAAGAGTAATAAGAAAATGAATCTAGAACATTAAATAATAGGATAAAAGCTTATATAATATAGTCTGTGACTTTATATACAGAGACAAGGTCCAAATTCTAAAAAAGCACCTTAAAGCCCTCAAGATTTCGGCAACAACAATATAAGTGGCTATTGGTAAATTTTGTAAAAAAATGAGAAATACCTTCAAGAAGAAAGTCTGAAACAAATGTTGTAGCATTACTATTAAATGGAACCAAAATCAAGAAATTATCAGCAAACTCAAAATACTTAAAGTACCAACTAATATAACTAGAAAAATAAATTGAGTTCCTAAAAAAACCAATTACTCCTCTATTCTTCTCTTTAGAAATATAATAAAAGAAGAAAAAAACTTAGAATGAATTAAGTCCCAAGGCAATATAGTAAATATAATAAGTAGTTGGATATCCAAAGATTTTAAATGGTTTAGTTTTTAATTATTGTTAGAACTTTAGGAGATCTATAGTAATAAGCTGTAAGCAATAATCTAAGTAACTAGAGGATAATCTAAGTCATAAAGGAAATGAAATATCATCCTCTAAGTTGTATCTAGAGAAGATTATATTTTGTAGATAAGTGAGTTGATATATGAAAGTTATAAAATATGTATAGTAAATACCAAATATAATTATAATAAAATGGACAAGCCATATTAACCTGACTACAGATTAAAAAAAAAAACTATTCATTAAAAGTTTATTGACTATTTATTAAAAATTTGATAATTATTTATCTATTATTTAATAAAAATTTATAAAACTTGTGAAAAAAAACATTTATATTTATAAATTATTTAATTTAATTTTTTTTTTTAACCCGCAGTCAGGTCAGCATGGCTTATCTTTATTGTATATATATCAAATATTTATAAATTATTTTGACTTTCATATACTAACTCACCTATCATCGAAAAACTATTTCTCTAGATGCAACTTAGGAAATGATATTTCGCTCTTTTACTGACTTGGATAAATCCTCTAGTCAATAAACTCATTGTTTACGGGTCATTACTGTAAATCATTCTAAATTCTGACTGCAGTTAAAAACCAAACTATTTCCTTCCATAACAAATCTAATCCTTGATAATTTCTATGTACTTCATTTTCTTCTTTCTTTCAGAGACTTCTTGTTCTGGATCTTCTGCAAGTGTGGGTTCTTTTTCTTATTCTTGTATGGTCTGTATAATGGATTGGTGCCCATATCTTTTGATTCGTTTGTCCTTTTCAGTAATATTCTGCTTCTTTTCTTACTCTATAACTTTTTTGTAGTGGCTATTCCATATGTTCTTCTTAAAATTTCTCCTCATTTTATAACAAAGCTTACTGATTATACTTTGTGTGACTGTCAGGGAAATCTTGAGTTGAACTTTGAGGTAATTCTTCAAGAAAGTAGTTTTGTTCTCTTCTATGTATCCACAAATAGTGTTGAAAAGACTTCTATCAGATTACTGAATCTCATTCAATTATTTACTTGTTTAGTTATTGATTGTAGGATAGACTTTTTCTTTGTTTTTAATTTCTTTACTGATATATTGGTTGACCTTTTCCTTTGCTTTTCTCTATATATCCTCTCTGATTTCTTTAGTGGCTGAATATTTGAACAAGTGTCCTAAAGTTTCTTCTTGAAGTTCACATACTGAACATATCATTATTGTATAAATATCTGATTTCCTTTTATTCAATAACTGTAATACTGGAAGTTCATTATGGATCAGGTTAATTAGGAAGCTTTTGTCTTTATTATCTTTGAAAGAGGTATTGAAGGTGTTAAATGAATTGAATTGATTTCAAAAGATCAACCAGTTTATGATTTTGTTATTTTGAATCCACAGTTCTTGGATCCTTTTCTGTGTTGTCCAATCTTTTCCTATCTTTTTCTTGTTAAATGTCTTGACAAATTCTCTAATATTGATGTCTATCGTATGCTCTTTCCATGTGACTATTGTCAGAACTGTCCCTAAATCTAGTAGTTGGTACCAGATTATTGGATTTTCATGTCTAGCTTGTTTGGCCAGCAAATTTACTTGATTATTGAACTTATCGATTCCATGGACTTTGACCTTATTAATTTTCAAGGTAAGATCTTTTTTTTTAACTAAATTTTTGATTTTACTCCATAGTAGCCAATTAGCAGTCTTTGTCCATCTTCTTATAGATATCTCCACTTGTGCACTGATAAACTTCCATGTTTTAACCACAGCATTACAATCAAAGAATATTGAGACTGTTGTATTTTAAAAAGCTGTATATATTGCAGTTAGAATAGTCAATATTTCTGTCCTGATTGCCGATGGCCATGTTAATACCCCTGCTGAGAATTGCTTTACAACTTTATTGTCTTTTACTAGAATCCAAGTCAAATCCATTTCAAGCTTGCTATCTTTTGTCCCTTTTTTATATAATCCATCAGTATAGAAAGTAAACTAAGTAGCTATACTTCTTCTATTATAATTTAGGACATCTATAAGTTCATCTATATGTTCATTTGATTGGATAGCTTATCTTATTAATATGGCTTCCCAGTTTTCTACCTGGATTTTCACTTCTGGTCTAGATATTAGTGAAGTTCTTACATGTTGCCTTGTACTATATGCCGATCTATAGAGTTGCCAGGTAGGAGGACTTGTTTTTCTTTTCTCAAATTTTCATATTTGTTTAGTTGTGATAGAAGATAGACTTGTGATATACCTACTTCTTTTACTTGGGATAATATATCTGGTTGGAGTAGAGTATGGTTACTAGTGTTAAAGGCTAAAGAAGTCAAACAAAGTTCAGAATTTTCGCCATGGTCATGTGACTGACGATTGTGACGTGATCGAAGCTTATACAAAACAATCAATTGCTGACTATTACTATACCCCTTGCAAGCTAGAAGAATGCATAAACAATCCATTCATATCAAAAAGATAAAAAACTATGAGCTGAGGCAATAGAAAATTAGCTGACCACGAAGCAATTTATGCATGACATAAATACTAGAATAGCCATAATAATTATGTAATAGCCCTATGTGTAAAATGTATAAATGTAAATCCTTCAATAACTTAATAAATAACGAATCTTTTGGATAGATTGTTATAACAGTAAGGTTATAAGTAGTTTTAGGGAAAACTACCTTGAGACTCGCCCAAATTTTTTTACACCACTGCCTTGATTTTGGTATTGTTTTGTGTATGTGATAGAAGGATGGACTCTTTTATCCACAGGTTATGCGAGCCTTTGGTCATTAGTGATAGACTTGCCAATTAGCCTGCTACACTATTAGGATTGTATGTCAAC
Source organism: Acaulospora colombiana (assembly GCA_910592055.1). Lineage (NCBI taxonomy): Eukaryota > Fungi > Glomeromycota > Glomeromycetes > Diversisporales > Acaulosporaceae > Acaulospora > Acaulospora colombiana. The sequence goes on from CAJVPT010004039.1 coordinate 11,318, forward strand.
TAGTATGAAACAAATTGAATTTTGTTGTTCAAGAATAATGTCTTTCCCAATTTGTCCATTGCAGAGCTAGAGTAGGCTGCCTAATATGTTTTCTTTTTATTTGAATAAGCTGGAAAAGCTTCAATTTGGATATTATAGCCTGCCCAGTCTAGTTTATGCAATGACTTTCTTAGAAGGTCATATTTCTTTGTCACTTTTTCTCGGACCTTTTTATACCAAGAAGGAATTGGACCTTTCATTTGTTGAAAAGAATCTGGATTGTTCTCCATTTCTTGAGTATCATTGTAGTTGAATTAATAATTTGATCTAAGAACATGATCTTGTGCTTACAGAGTGATAGAATGGCTTTCTTATATTCTCTACTATTCTGCAGTATTGACTTAATAGATAAGATACCTCCCTAATAATTAAAGGTTTCCTTCCATCTCCAACTTTGAAAGGTAATTTGTAATTCTTTGGCCAGAGCCAATGTTGCAGCTGCCAGGTTTCCTTTGGTCATCTTATATGAGTTCACTGGATTATCTAAAATATTTCCAGGTTCTCAGCTTTTGATCTGGCTCTGTTTCAATCAGATTATAGTGACCAAACCAGAGGCCTTACTGTTGTTGAGCTGACAAAATAGTGCTGATATATAGCTTTCTAATTGTATTTTCCAAATACTTTTGAGATCGTATATTTGTTTGTTATGGATACAACTATTTGATATTGTTCCACAAATTAATGTTTTGTTCTTGAAAACCTTTCTGAATATAGCTGTGAGTTCATCACATGCCTTCTTATTCAGGTGTGTATGTTGTATTCTATATTCTATTCTAGGAATTAGTACTCTATTGATAATATAATGAGATGTTTTTCTGTCAACTTCTTCTTAGATATTGCTTAAATTATCATCCTAATTTCTGATTTTATTAAATAGATCATATTCTAACTTTTCTGTTTTGGTCCCAACCAAATGCCAAGGAATCTAGCCTAATTTTTTTTGTCAATTTCATTAACCACGATATTCTCTGTTTCAGCTTGAACCCTTCCAGAATCTTGAAGATTTCAGTTGATAGTGAGAAGAATTGATTTTTTTGCATTAATTTGCAAGTCATTTGCTATGTAGAACTTTTTTGCTTCTTCCAGAATACTTTTCAAGTCTTTTTTAGATTTGGCAATCCATGTTGTATCAGCTATATAAGCTATCACTGCCTGTCGTAGGGAGAGCTTGATCTTCTCTTCAGGTTTATAGAAGTTGGGTGACCATTCTTTTTCCATGATATAACCCAGATCAATGTTATTTTGGATTTTACATAACAGCGGGTCATAAAAAATTCTTCATAACAGTGAAAAGATTGTTTCTCCTTGATCTATATCATCTCCTGCAACTATCGGGCTAGAAAGTCCATTAGGAAGAATAATGTTACAACTTCTGTCTTTGAAAAGATCTATTATGATCTTCTTGATGGTTGTAGAGATTCAAATCTGATCTATAGCTTTTTTAAGCATGAAAAGAGATATTGTGTCATATGCCTTAGCAGTGTCTTGAAAGAGAATCCATAGTTAATTTCCTTTTTCTTTAATTTTTTCACAAATACTATTTAGCATATAGATAGGTTTTGCTGTACTTTCTCCTGGTAAACCAGCAAAGTTTGGACCTTTAAGGATTTTGTGCTGTTTACATATTCTTGATAGATGAGCAGTAAGAATTTTGGTGAAACATTTGCAAGCTATTTCTAGAAGAACAATGGGTCTGGTATTGTTCAGTTGACATTTCCAAAGCTTGGATTTAGGAATGGGATAAATATTATTATTTTTTCATTTCTTAGGTATCCATCCAGTATTTAACACTTTATTGAACAACAAGCATAAGGCCCCTTTTCCTTTAATGCCTAAATACTTGAGCATTTCATAACTGATATATGAGGGACCTGCTACTTTATTGTTTGAGAGATGTTGTAAAATAGCTTCAAGCTCTTCTATTTTGATTTCTTCTGTTAGTGGTGAATACTATGTTGGATCAATCCATTCTTTAGGTTGGTATTCTTTTTTTCAGGAAGAATCTAAGCTTTCAAAATTGATATTCTTTTGTTTCAAAGCTTCTTTATGATAGTCCTCAACCTTGCTTTTAATAGTTTATGAATCGGTAGCTATATATTCTATCCCCTCTTGATTCTTGGTTAACACTCGATCTAGTGTGATTCTTGTTCTTTTGTGGTTCAAGATTGAGCTCAGCATTCGTTTTTTATTGAACTTGAGATCTTCATATCTGTTTTCTAAGGCTTTTTTAATTTGATTTCTAATGTGAAGACTTTTTTTCTTCTTGTATACCATTCTGAAGCTATGTTCTATTTTAGTAATCTTTGATAACAGCTCTAGAATTTCTTCTCGCAATTGGGGTGGAGCTATTTTTTCTTCGACAGATTTACTAAGCCTTCTTAGTTTCTAAATGGTCTTTTCCATGTCTACACTACTTGAAATTATGTCATTCAGTAGCTGAATTATTGCCGAATTTGATTAAATTTAATAATAAAAATATTACCGAATTCTTTTCGATTGCTGCCACTCAGCATATTATATTTCAGCAATAAAGTGACAATCAAAAATTCAGCAATCAAAAATTCGGCAATCAAAAATTTGGCAATCAAAAACTCGGCAATCAAAAATTCAGCAATCAAAAATTTGACAATCAAAAAATTTGACAAAAAATCAAAAATTTATTAATTAAAAGTTTAACAAAAAATTCATCAAAAATTTAGTAACTATTCAGCAAAAATTCATTAAAAGTTCATCACAAAATTATTTATTAAAAATGATATTAATTTATTAACAATTT